>JBAMBL010002908.1:0-139870 GCA_037043405.1 Drosophila subquinaria | reverse complement strand
TTACAATAAGGAAAACAAATAATTTCATTTATATATGTATGTGTTAATTAGGGATATTATAATGTATATTTGGACAACTTTTTTTTTGGTAATTATAGGAAAAAGAATTGTTGTATGTATATAATGCCTACCTTACAGTCAAATTATATTTATTTATGAAATAAAACTTTATTTCTTTTGGCAAAAAATTATTCCTCAACAAAAGAAATTTTTTTTTTGGAAAATGTAAATTTAATTCAAAATTCAGAAAAATTCACTTTCCTTCACCCACGCGAGACGCTTGAATAAAACTCATAGAAACACGAAGTGAAGCAACTCAAAAAAAATTTACACATGGTATTCCAATAGAAAAAAGTGCAAAGTGAATGACCAGTGAATAACAATCGACTTCGCTTAGGTACCGTTTTAACTAATAGAAAATACATTAAAAATGTATAGCCATAAATGGCACTGTATGCGGAAGAGGGTTAACTTAAATAATGTATCAAAGTATCATTTAAATAAAAGTTTCTACAAAATAACATTTATTTACACTGAAATCAAATTATTTCAAAAACGGCTAAGGGGATTGTTTTCAATTTTGTAGAAAAATTATTCAAAAGTGTCATCAAATAATACCCGGTAGAAAAATTAAAGGCGTATTTTTCTTTAAATAATAATGTGTTCTAGTTTCTAAAAAAATGATACTTAATTTCACTAAAATCGACTTTTTCAAAAACGGTCAAGGGGATTTTTTTATATTTTGCATAAAAATCATTCAAAAGTATCAACGGAGCGAACACAACAAGTAAATCGAAGGTGCTATTTATCTTCATTTGTAATGTGTTCATGACCCCCGTGCGACACACAAGAGGACCGACTGTATATTGTTAGTCGCCTTTCGCATTTTCCATTTCATAAACGGAAAGAATATAAAGACATTTTAATATTTAATATAATTTAAGTGAATAAGCTTGACGTTATTGACTCACTACACATTTCGAAATGCACTTAAATTCCAGAAATTGTGTTCAATAACTCGTTCAGAATATGTAGGTTCGATCATTTAGTTCGTTCGGTTATCAAAATACAAACAAATTCACGATGAACAAGCCACTGTGAGTTGACGAAGAAGGAAGTGTGGCAGACCCCACAAAGTACATACAAATACTTGGCTGGGGAATAGACTCATTAACTTCCTCCTTCATTTTCAAAACATGCCATGCCCCTTTCCGTATGGTTCCTTTTAATTTCGGAATTCAAGTGAAATTCACTTTTCACTTTTGCTTGGTATATCGAAATCTCTCGATAACTGTTTTAGAGAGCCACACACGATCACAGCCCATGCTGTCATCCACGGCTGCCACACTTGACGTTTTTGCGCCAAAACTGGCTCTTTTTTTCTTGTTGGCGAAATGGCACATATTTTTCAAATTGTCTCTTTTTTTTATGAGTTCAGAATCAGTTATTTTGTTTTAGGTTGAAGTACACATTTATTTTATTTAATTACACAATCACTAGATTAATATGAAAATGTAAACTGGCTCGATCTGATTTTTTTAAGTGGCAAACGTGGATGACAGCACTTGCCACTTAAAAAAAATAATCAGATTTAGTAAAAAAAAAAAAAAATGGACCATATTCACTAGAAAAGAGCCAAAACTTTTTTTTTCAGTTCACATTATTTTTGCATTTAATTAAACAAAACATTTTTGTTTCATAAACACTTTAAGCTATAACACATATTATCACGGTATTTCACATTTTTATATTAATCTAGTGAATTTGTAATTAAATAAAATAAATGTGTACTTCAACCTTACAAAAAATAACTGATTCTGAACTCATGAAAAAAGAGCCAATTTGAAATATAAGTGCCATCGCGCCAACAAGAAAAAAAGCAGTTTTGGCGCAAAAACACCAATTGTGGCAACCGTGCTGTCATCCCACATTTTCAGGGGTTGTTGATATTTAAAAAAAATCAAAATCGTTGATAATTCGATATGAAAAATGTATAATTTTTCTTGATATTTTTGACAAAAAAATATCGATCTTAAATCAAAATTGGCACTTAGATGAAGTGTTCTTTATAATATCCTGATCAATTTTAGCCTTTGTTTCGTGAAGAAAAAAAGTGGCGGGAAAAGATGAAAAAACTAGTAAAAGATAGCGCACGATAATATCGCACAATTATATCGATATTGCTATTTTCGTTTTGAAAAAATTACACTTAAAAATATATCATCGCCAAAAAATATCTATCGATATATCGATATCAGTATTCTATCAACACCCAAGTTTTGAATTCAGCAGCTCGTTATTGGGAAATAAAAGAAGCAAAATTGAAACGATACTGAGTGCACGCAATGTCTATATACAGCAGCAAAACGGGCACTACGCCCATATCGAATAGATTTAGCAATGTGCATCGCGAAATTGCCAGAAAAGCGGCTGTTAAGAAGGTGCGCTGTTCAATGCTTGAAGGGAACGGTATCGTCGAGTCTGTGCGAGCTGCGCTACAGGAAAATGACTTTCATTTGATAAAGGAGATTACATACTTCATAAACATGGGTGATCTTTCTGATGAGGAGATTGTCACAATAATGCAAGATGCACAAAAAATAGTCAACATCCTCACAGCGAAATTTTGGAATCTTGTTAATGCACTTATTTGTGTCAAATGGAAGAAACGCAGCTGGGTTGCTATTCAGGCCTACTCCGAATTCACTGTCGAGCTTTTGGTTGGCCAAAGTGAGTATATTTCTCTTGGGATAGAAAATCTAATTTTGAACTGGATACCCAGATATCAGGAGTCTGGCAATTGGACAAATGGATCTCCCTCGAACCGAGTGCTCGCTGATTTGAACATTGTGCATGGAATACTCAATCGCGTACTGACTGCGGTGCCACTGGCGTTTGATGTGGTAATCAATACAATTGAGGCCAAGTTTCCGTACTTTAAAAGGCCATGTCATTTCACCGTCTGCTATTTACACAATATTTTCTGGCTAATGAAATCCCAACCATTGTATGAGGAACTGCTGCTGAGGATGGTTTTGCAAAGACTGCTTATACTGGACGTGAATGCACCTCGTCAGGAGATTGAAGAACTCAGAGAGGAAATCGATGAAGATGAACCAGATGAAATATTTCAAATGGATGATATAAATACTTCTAAACGAGCCCAACCACTTGAACATCCCATTGGCCAAACGTTGGATACAAGCCTTTTAAAGCTTTTTCAGTTTCTCGACGATAAATACCGTCCACTTTCCAACTCCAATGATCAGCGTTTGGCGGAAAAACGATTTTTCAAGACACTCATTCAAATATTCGATGACGTAGTATTCCCAGTTCACGACCCCCATCATGTTCAGTTTTTCATCTTTTACGTGTGCAGCATTCGCCCTGCATATGCGAAAGCCTTCCTTGGCTACCTCTGGCGGAAGGTGCAGAATCCAAACAGTTTTCCAGTAATGCGTCACGTGGCTGTTAGCTACTTAGCCAGCTTTCTGGCTCGTGCCAAATTTGTGGAATTGAACACCATCACCTACTATCTTCAGAAGCTGAGTAACTGGGCCAACACCTACATAAACGATTCAGATGAGTTTAGCGGTAAAAGCTGTTCACTTAAGGCCAACTTGGTATTCTTCTCCGTTTGCCAGGCCATGTTCTATTTGATTGCATTTCGTGCGCGCGATTTGACCAGTAATGCTAAAAATTTAAAACTGTTAAACAGCCTGCAGTTGTCCCGACTGGCCACGTGTCGTTTTAATCCACTCCGTTATTGTCTGCCGACGGTGGCCACAGCGTTTGCAGCTGTCACACGTGCGCATCAGTTGGCCTATTGTTACACTGTGTTGGAGCGCAATGCCCGCCGCAAGCTATCTACCTTCGATGGCGATGAGGAGCTGAAGCCCGATGAAACGATTGAGACCTTCTTTCCATTTGATCCCTACATTCTGCCACTATCGGGCGAATACATTGAGCCCAACTATTTAGTTTACAAGGTACATGATTTGAACGAGACGGCGGAGTATCTGGCAACTGAAACTATGCGTCAAAAGCGAGGCCATTCCGAAATGGTTGAGGAGGATGACTTCATTCCGGCCGACAAGCGACAGAAGCTAAGCGATCTGTCCAACAGCGAGCTGTTTGATAAGCAGTACTACTACGGAACCTCGCCAGGATTTGATCAATAATAATGTATTAACAATAAGTGAATTACTTTCCGACAATTTTTGTAAACCCTGCGCTCTTGGAAAATGGGCAAAGGAGGATCAAACTAAGATACTTAATTAAATTTATAATTTTGATTTGGAAATCAATAAATGCATTTTATATTTTTAACATTTTATTCAACCTTTAGTTTGAAAAACAAATTGGAGTTTTTTTTATATATCTAAGCTCTAAGCCAAGCGCACAGATTATCAATTTGTTATTGTCTCTGAACATATTTGATTAACATCGGAATACTACCACTTAGGTCGGCAGTCCACGCTAGTGAGCAAAGCATAACGGTTGCTAAAGACGACTTCGTAGCAATCCTGAATCACTGACTGAGTAAGAATCATTGTGAAGGCCAAGCGGTTGAGCCTAAACAAATTTAAATTTTCACACAGCATAGCTCGGACAATTTTTTCGCGGGAGGTCAAAGTTTAGGGAATTGCTTAGTATAAAAGACTTTTATGATGTCAAAGTCGGATTACTATATCATATAGCTGCCATAGGAACAATCGGATGCAAATTAGCCTATGGTATGAAAAACTTGTTTGTTTCCTAAGATATCTCAACGAAACTCACAGATTGTATGTTTTGAGACTGATTCAAGTCCTGATCAAATTTGGTCAAAATCTGACTACTATATTTTATAGCTGCCATAATAACAATCGGATGCAGGCTATCCTAGACTTTTGCCTTGTAAAGAGGGTGATTTTGAATTTATATTGTAAAACATTTTCTGTAAAAACTCCGAAAAAGTAAATTCGTGCTGCCCGCTGTTTTAAATACTCCCAGCAATAAGACTTTGGAAAATGTCGGATTTGGCGGTAAATTACCAGATTTGACGGGAAAAGACTAATTTTGCGGGAGAAAGCCCGATGTGGCGAACAAACAAAGTTTTGGCGAAAAAATAAAGTCCGATTTAGGCGAAAATGGCCTAATTGGATGACACAATCTGTGAGTAAGCTCAAAAATCAGTAAAGTTTTTCCATACAATTTACCCGTTCTAGTTTAAATTTGGCATAATAAATTTAAATTTTTCCATCAAAGTTGTGTAAAACATTCAGCCCCTTAAGTCTTACTATCTGCACAATCATGAGTCATTAAGTCAGACATTCTGAAAAAAGAGTTTTGAATACGTATAATAGAGTGCATCAATTTTATTCACAAAAAATGGTAACCCATAATCGTAATCTACGGCCAATAATAAGATATATTCTCCAAGAAATCATAGTTCTAAAATGAATTGCGGGTCCGCGCTTTTCGATCTAAAAATGCTTTTTTTTTTAATTTAGATCTTGGGTGTTTATGGTCCGATCCTGACAAGCTTGGTATTAATACTCTTGTTAGGACCAGAACTTCTAAAATTCGACAGAAACAAAGGACCAAATGACCTCTAAACATAATTTTCGTCCATGGAAGGACGATTTTCTGATTTTATTATATCCCAAGAAGCTAATCAGAATTAAAGCTATTTTTTCTCCAACTGCAGCTTGAACGATAGCCGGTAATCCAACATTTTATCTGGTTTTGACTCGATTAGGGACTCGATTAATTTTTGCGGTGCTCCTGGGCACTCGCAACTGGGGTTTTTATGATGATGTTGCCTTGGGTGCATCGGACTTGACCTCGAGTGACTATTTCTTGTATCCAAGCTTTAGGGAATCGCTCGGCGGGAAGAGATTTGGCTCCAACGATAAAATCATCTCACTAAAAAATACGTTTCTTAAGGACTTCGTCAAAGCTTATTTTTTGGAAGAGATAAAAGAGCTGGAGAAACCTTGGACGAAGTGTGTATAATTTTTGTAAATTAGCAAATTTGTAAATTTCTGCATTTACAGTTCCATTTATAAAATAAAGCTATCCCACATTTTTTTTTTCTCGCCGACATGCATTGAGCTTGATGAAAACTAGACTGGACGTTTTAGACAATCTTTGTTATATATGCCTTTTGGTACTACTCGTTTTCAAGCAACACCAACACACACTTTGAATTTTGTTTCCTCGCCTGAAACGATAAGGTTCCACTGTCTAATGCTTATATGCAAAGTTGTAAGATAGGATTTTTCGTTAGCCTTCAAGAATAATACAATTAACTGTTTTGCAAAGAAAGTGATGAAATCATAGACTATAGAAGCCTTATCCGATTTTTTTCATTTGCTGACTCTACTGTTTTCCCCAATATTTTTAGAACATTTGTCGCTGTACCTCTCACATTACTTCGCCGATTTTTCTTTACTAAAAGATTTCTTTTGTCGCTTGAAGTAATGTACGAGACTCGACCTTTTCTGTATTATTGGGAATGTTGACATTGTTTCTAAAACTGAATACTGTGTTTGCCGTCAAAAATATATTCATGTATTAAGGAAATTTTTATCTCAAATTAAAGGTAGCTATAAAAAACAGAGATAGTTTTTACTTCAGTTTTTTTTTTGAAATGGCAAATTCGTCTTGATTATATACAACTGATTTATTTCTTAAGAGTGTAAAAACTGCGTATGGCAAAATATTAATTTTCTGTTAATACAAGAAGCTTTTAAGCTTACGAGTTAGTAGTTTCGGTGTGCCTTTGTTGACGCCTGAATTTCACATAAAGTCGGATATAGGCTTTCAACAAAACTATATTTATTTTTGAAAAGTCCTAAATTTAAGTGACATGTAAATCTGTAAATATTGTTTTCTATTGTGTACTTAGTCTAAATTTAGGGGAGATAATACTTGACTTTGAGGCAGTCCTTGTCGACACTAGAATTGATTATGTGTTCATATGTATTGTATTGACTCAAATCCAAGCTAACGGATCATTACACGCGAAGTAGAACGATAGCCAGTACCAAAGGCATGCTCTGCATCAAAAAAGGAGCAAAAAGCAAAAATTGTGCTCACGAGATGATGAAGAGTGACCTTGGTTGACTTGTCGTTGAATTGTCGTTTCTAGAATATTTTTTTTACTTTACTTTTATATGTATAACTTGGTTATCTTGGTTATCTGATCAGTCAGTGAATGCAACTAAAAGCACTGTTAAACAAATAATGAATTGTACGAGTAAATATAAATTAAATAGTAAATCTAAATCGAATATAAATGTATAATTAGGTATATAAGTATGTAATCGCGTAAGTATTTCCTTTGAGCTTTAACAATGCCGGTTCAGGCCATACAGAAAAGCTTTTTCCAGAATGAGCTTGTGGGCGGCAATGTTGTGGGAACCAATCCTTCCCAGATAGCTGCATCAAACACATCCTTGACTTTGTCCTATAATAAAAAAAAAATTAAATGTAGAAAATGTTATTTATTAAAAAAAATAAAGCTTAAGTCGAGGGAGCTTGACTATGAGTCACCCTGCGCTTTACGTCATATCGTCAGCGTTTTCTCTTTCTTCATTTGATCCGCATATGTGAAATAGCATTTATTAATTTCCGACATTGTTATAATAAATCTATAATTATCGGACTGTAGTAAAATTTTCAGGGCAGATTTTGACGTGGCTACGTTCCAACTATCTATTGTTTTTTATGTCGTTTATTTTTTAAAACAGAGCCCAATGAATACTGAGTCTTATTGTCACAAACAATGTCGGCATGTTCGTATGAACAAATAAATCTCAGGGAATACATGACTCAATAACAAAATTGAGAAAGCAGCAATTTTTAAATAAAAGCTTTGACATCTGTGCTAATTTGCTGAAGCTTGATGAAAATAAAATGAAGATTATATAAAACTAGGATTAAAACTTATTGGGTATTGTTGAATCTCCAATTTGGTTTGAATTTTTTTTTTGGTAACAGTCTAGTAGCGGAACTACTCTCCAAAAAAAAAAAAAATAATAATTTAAAAAGAGGGCGATTTATCATGAATTTTGGTGAAAAAATTTTTACCGGGTCTCTGCTAGTTTTTTTTTAATTGAATTTTGAAATTTTGATATTTTCACTGCAAAATGCACAAAGCAACCATGCAAAAGCTCATTTTGCATTACAAATTTAAAAATTCCATTAAAAAAAAATAGCGGAGACCCGCTAAAAATTTTTTCACCAAAATTCATTATAAATCGCCCTCTTTTTAAATTATATATTTTTTTTTTTTTTTGACAGAGTAGTTCCGCTACTAAACCTTTACCTTTTTTTTTGATGTTTTCTTTCTCGACTCTTTGAATGAGCTCTGGCGTGATTTATGAAAATGTTTATCATGACTTAAATTATTCATTTCACTATTTTTTAGGTTATGACTACTTGCATGTTAACACAGCAAAAATTATCGTTGATATCTTTCAGCGCTCCCGTGATCACTTTTCAAAACATGTATTCAGATGTGAGAGCAACTATGTATGTACATATATTTATCTGTATATATATATGTTTATATATTTGACACATACATATGTATGTGCTTACATATGAACACACACAAATATATTATTTACAATAAGGAAAACAAATAATTTCATTTATATATGTATGTGTTAATTAGGGATATTATAATGTATATTTGGACAATTTTTTTTTTGGTATGTATAGGAAAAAAAGAATTGTTGTATGTATATAATGCCTACCTTACAGTCAAATTATATTTATTTATGAAATAAAACTTTATTTTCTTTTGGCAAAAAATTATTCTTCAACAAAAGAAATGTTTTTTTTGGAAAATTTAAATATAATTCGAAATTCAGAAAAATTCACTTTCCTTCACCCACGCGAGACGCTTGAATAAAACTCATAGAAACACGAAGTGAAGCAACTCAAAAAAAATGTTCACATGGTATTCCAATAGAACAAAGTGCAAAGAGAATGACCAGTGAATAACAATCGACTTCGACTTTAACTAATAGAAAATACATTAAAAATGTATAGCCATAAATGGCACTGTATGCGGAAGAGGGTTAACTTAAATAATGTATCAAAGTATCATTTAAATAAAAGTTTCTACAAAATAACATTTATTTACACTGAAATCAAATTATTTCAAAAACGGCTAAGGGGATTGTTTTCAATTTTGTAGAAAAATTATTCAAAAGTGTCATCAAATAATACCCGGTAGAAAAATTAAAGGCGTATTTTTCTTTAAATAATAATGTGTTCTAGTTTCTAAAAAAATGATACTTAATTTCACTAAAATCGACTTTTTCAAAAACGGTCAAGGGGATTTTTTTATATTTTGCATAAAAATCATTCAAAAGTATCAACGGAGCGAACACAAGAAGTAAATCGAAGGTGCTATTTATCTTCATTTGTAATGTGTTCATGACCCCCGTGCGACACACAAGAGGACCGACTGTATATTGTTAGTCGCCTTTCGCATTTTCCATTTCATAAACGGAAAGAATATAAAGACATTTTAATATTTAATATAATTTAAGTGAATTAGCTTGACGTTATTGACTCACTACACATTTCGAAATGCACTTAAATTCCAGAAATTGTGTTTAATAACTCGTTCAGAATATGTAGGTTCGATCATTTAGTTCGTTCGGTTATCAAAATACAAACAAATTCACGATGAACAAGCCACTGTGAGTTGACGAAGAAGGAAGTGTGGCAGACCCCACAAAGTACATACAAATACTTGGCTGGGGAATAGACTCATTAACTTCCTCCTTCATTTTCAAAACATGCCATGCCCCTTTCCGTATGGTTCCTTTTAATTTCGGAATTCAAGTGAAATTCACTTTTCACTTTTGCTTGGTATATCGAAATCTCTCGATAACTGTTTTAGAGAGCCACACACGATCACAGCCCATGCTGTCATCCACGGCTGCCACACTTGACGTTTTTGCGCCAAAACTGGCTCTTTTTTTCTTGTTGGCGAAATGGCACATATTTTTCAAATTGTCTCTTTTTTTTATGAGTTCAGAAGAGAGTTATAAAAAAAATCAAAATCGTTGATAATTCGATATGAAAAATGTATAATTTTTCTTGATATTTTTGACAAAAAAATATCGATCTTAAATCAAAATTGGCACTTAGATGAAGTGTTCTTTATAATATCCTGATCAATTTTAGCCTTTGTTTCGTGAAGAAAAAAAGTGGCGGGAAAAGATGAAAAAACTAGTAAAAGATAGCGCACGATAATATCGCACAATTATATCGATATTGCTATTTTCGTTTTGAAAAAATTACACTTAAAAATATATCATCGCCAAAAAATATCTATCGATATATCGATATCAGTATTCTATCAACACCCAAGTTTTGAATTCAGCAGCTCGTTATTGGGAAATAAAAGAAGCAAAATTGAAACGATACTGAGTGCACGCAATGTCTATATACAGCAGCAAAACGGGCACTACGCCCATATCGAATAGATTTAGCAATGTGCATCGCGAAATTGCCAGAAAAGCGGCTGTTAAGAAGGTGCGCTGTTCAATGCTTGAAGGGAACGGTATCGTCGAGTCTGTGCGAGCTGCGCTACAGGAAAATGACTTTCATTTGATAAAGGAGATTACATACTTCATAAACATGGGTGATCTTTCTGATGAGGAGATTGTCACAATAATGCAAGATGCACAAAAAATAGTCAACATCCTCACAGCGAAATTTTGGAATCTTGTTAATGCACTTATTTGTGTCAAATGGAAGAAACGCAGCTGGGTTGCTATTCAGGCCTACTCCGAGTTCACTGTCGAGCTTTTGGTTGGCCAAAGTGAGTATATTTCTCTTGGGATAGAAAATCTAATTTTGAACTGGATACCCAGATATCAGGAGTCTGGCAATTGGACAAATGGATCTCCCTCGAACCGAGTGCTCGCTGATTTGAACATTGTGCATGGAATACTCAATCGCGTACTGACTGCGGTGCCACTGGCGTTTGATGTGGTAATCAATACAATTGAGGCCAAGTTTCCGTACTTTAAAAGGCCATGTCATTTCACCGTCTGCTATTTACACAATATTTTGTGGCTAATGAAATCCCAACCATTGTATGAGGAACTGCTGCTGAGGATGGTTTTGCAAAGACTGCTTATACTGGACGTGAATGCACCTCGTCAGGAGATTGAAGAACTCAGAGAGGGAATCGATGAAGATGAACCAGATGAAATATTTCAAATGGATGATATAAATACCTCTAAACGAGCCCAACCACTTGAACATCCCATTGGCCAAACGTTGGATATAAGCCTTTTAAAGCTTTTTCAGTTTCTCGACGATAAATACCGTCCACTTTCCAACTCCAATGATCAGCGTTTGGCGGAAAAACGATTTTTCAAGACACTCATTCAAATATTCGATGACGTAGTATTCCCAGTTCACGACCCCCATCATGTTCAGTTTTTCATCTTTTACGTGTGCAGCACTCGCCCTGCATATGCGAAAGCCTTCCTTGGCTACCTCTGGCGGAAGGTGCAGAATCCAAACAGTTTTCCAGTAATGCGTCACGTGGCTGTTAGCTACTTAGCCAGCTTTCTGGCTCGTGCCAAATTTGTGGAATTGAACACCATCACCTACTATCTTCAGAAGCTGAGTAACTGGGCCAACACCTACATAAACGATTCAGATGAGTTTAGCGGTAAAAGCTGTTCACTTAAGGCCAACTTGGTATTCTTCTCCGTTTGCCAGGCCATGGCGATGAGGAGCTGAAGCCCGATGAAACGATTGAGACCTTCTTTCCATTTGATCCCTACATTCTGCCACTATCGGGCGAATACATTGAGCCCAACTATTTAGTTTACAAGGTACATGATTTGAACGAGACGGCGGAGTATCTGGCAACTGAAACTATGCGTCAAAAGCGAGGCCATTCCGAATTGGTTGAGGAGGATGACTTCATTCCAGCCGACAAGCGACAGAAGCTAAGCGATCTGTCCAACTGCGAGCTGTTTGATAAGCAGTACTACTACGGAACCTCGCCAGGATTTGATCAATAATAATGTATTACCAATAAGTGAATTACTTTCCGACAATTTTTGTAAACCCTGCGCTCTTGGAAAATGGGCAAAAGAGGATCAAACTAAGATACTTAATTAAATTTATAATTTTGATTTGGAAATGAGTAATCGCATTTTATATTTTTAACATTTTATTTAATCTTTAGTTTGAAAAAAAAATTGGAGTTTTTTTTATATATCTAAGCTGTAAGCCAAGCGCATAGTGTGAGCAAAGCATAACGGTTGCTAAAGACGACTACATAGCAATCCTGACTCACTGACTGAGTGAGAATCATTGTGAAGGCCAAGCGGTTGAGCCTAAAAAAATTTAAATTTTCACACAGCATAGCTAAGACAATTTTTTCGTGGGAGGTCAAAGTTCAGGGAATTGCTTAGTATTATATAAAAGACTTTTATGATGTTATCTTAACCAAACTCATAGATTGCATGTCTGGGACTGTCTCTAGCATCCTGACCAAATTTGGTCATATAGCTATCATATAGCTGCCATAGGAACAATCGGATGCATATTAACCTATAGTATGAAAAACTTTTTTGTTTCCTAAGATATCTCAACCAAACTCTCAGATTGTATGTTTTGGGACTGTTTCAAGTCCTGATCAAATTTGGTCAAAGTCGGACTAGTATATTATATAGCTGCCATAGGAACAATCGGATGCAAGCTATCCTAGACTTTTGCCTTGTAAGGAGGATGATTTTGAATTTATATTATAAAACATTTTCTGTAAAAATTCCAAATAAGTAAATTCGTGCTGACCGCTGTTTTAAATACTCCCAGCAAAAAGATTTTGGAAAATGTCGGATTTGGCGGTAAATTGCCAGATTTGACGGGAAAAGACTAATTTTGCGGGAGAAAGCCCGATGTGGCGAACAAACAAAGTTTTGGCGAAAAATTAAAGTCCGATTTAGCCGAAAATGGCCTAATTGGATGACACAATCTGTGAGTAAGCTCAAAAATCAGTAAAGTTTTCCATACAATTTACCCGTTCTAGTTCAAATTTGGCATAATAAATTTAAATTTTTCCCATCAAAGTTGTGTGAAACCTTTAGCCCCTTAAGTCTTACTATCTGCACAATCATGAGTCATAAAGTCAGACATTCTGGAAAAAGAGTTTTAAATATGTATAATAGAGTGCATTCCACTGTCTAATGTTTATATGCAAAGTTGTAAGATAGGATTTTTCGTTAGCCTTCAAGAATAATACAATTAACTGTTTTGCAAATAAAGTGATGAAATCATAGACTATAGAAGACTTATCCGATTTTTTCCATTTGCTGACTCTACTGTTTCCCCAATATTTTTAGAACATTTGTCGCTGTACCTCTCACATTACTTCGCCAATTTTTCTTTACTAAAAGATTTCTTTTGTCGCTTGAAGTAATGTACGAGACTCGACCTTTTCTGTATTATTGGGAATGTTGACATTGTTTCTAAAACTGAATACTGTATTTGCCGTTGCTTTTGCCGAAATTCAAAAACATATTTCTTCACAGTAATTGTTGAATATTACTATTAATAATGGTCAAAAATATTTCATGTGTTAGGGAAATTTTTATCTCAAATTAAAGGTAGCTATAAAAAACAGAGATAGATTTTACTTCAGTTTTTTTGAAATGGCAAATTCGTTTTGATTATATACAACTGATTTATTTCTTAAGAGTGTAAAAACTGCGTATGGCAAAATATTAATTTTCTGTTAATACAAGAAGCTTTTAAGCTTACGAGTTAGTAGTTTCGGTGTGCCTTTGTTGACGCCTGAATTTCACATAAAGTCGGATATAGGCTTTCAACAAAACTATATTTATTTTTGAAAAGTCCTAAATTTAAATGACATGTAAATCTGTAAATATTGTTTTCTATTGTGCACTTAGTCTAAATTTAGGGGAGATAATACTTGACTTTGAGGCAGTCCTTGTCGACACTAGAATTGATTATATGGTTATATGTATTGTATTGACTCAAATCCAAGCTAACGGATGAAAAAAGGAGCAAAAAGCAACAATTGTGCTCACGAGATGATGAAGAGTGACCTTGGTTGACTTGTCGTTGAATATTTTTTTTACTTTACCATATGTATAATTTGGATATCTACAACTTTATTTTGTCTGTTTTATCTTTATTTTTCTAAGTATTTAATAATTGATCAGTCAGTGAATGCAACTAAAAGTACTGTTAAACAAATAATGAATTGTACGAGTAAATATAAATTCAATAGTAAATCTAAATCGAATATAAATGTATAATTAGGTATATAAGTATGTAATCGCGTAAGTATTTCCTTTGAGCTTTAACAATGCCGGTTCAGGCCATACAGAAAAGCTTTTTCCAGAATGAGCTTGTGGGCGGCAATGTTGTGGGAACCAATCCTTCCCAGATAGCTGCATCAAACACATCCTTGACTTTGTCCTATAATAAAAAAAAATTAAATGTAGAAAATGTTATTTATTAAGAAAAATAAAGCTTAAGTCGAGTGAGCTTGACTATGAGGCACCCTGCGCTCTACGTTATATCGTCAGCGTTTTCTCTTTCTTCATTTGATCCGCATATGCTAAAAAGCATTTATTAATTAATTTCCGACATTGTTATAATAAATCTATAATTATCGGACTGTAGTAAAATTTTCAGGGCAGATTTTGACGTGGCTACGTTCCAACTATCTATTGTTTTTTATGTCGTTTATTTTTTAAAACAGAGCTCAATGAATACTGAGTCTTACTGTCACAAAAAATTTTTAGTAGGTTCGTATGAACAAATAAATCTCAAGGAATACATGACTTAATGGATCAAAATTGAGAAAGCAGCCATTTTTAAGTAAAAGTCTTGACATTTGGTCATTTGGAAATCTGTGTTAGTTTGCAGAAGTTTAACGAAAATAAAATGAAGATTATATAAAACTAGGCAAAAAATCTCTTTTTCCTTCTTTTTTTTATGCATATCCTAGACAAAGGCAGGTAAGTAAGTGACGAGACAGTGATGTGCACACTCTTTCATGAGTGGCTTTCCACACGTCCCCGCGACAGAGCACTCACTTGATACGTAACGTAACAAAACCTGACGTGTTTTAACAATATTTAATTTTTATCATAGTTTTTTTTGTGCACAATAAGTACAGGGTCTCTCACGTTCAAGATCCTTCGAATGTAGCCTTTCCTTTTGATGCTTTATTGTTGCTATTAAAAAATATACTAAATGGGATGCTTCCTTCTGATATTATATGTATTGTAACAAGAAAAAATCCTTTTTTAATCTTTGGGTCCCAAGTTTTAAAAACTTTTCTCCCTTGCGTAGTCAGTCAGCATTAGTGACTCCTAAGGGGAAAGCAAGTGAATGCAATGCATGAATTACAAATATAACATGGCTTTGTTCTGCACTCACTCGGAAGTACCAAAGCAACGGCAGCGGTTAGGCATTTACAACATTGCCAGCGAGCCCCTGCTTTTACATTTACCAGGCCGAAAGCCGCACATTTATGATTATTGTACGAGGGGTCTAACAAAAATTCGGTAAGTTGGCGGCTTCTAAACCGTTTTTCGAAATTCCAAAAGTCTCAAAGCTTTTGCAATACTGTTACGAGGCTATATTGTAAATTTTGGACAAATCGGTTAAAATGGAGACGAGAAAACGCAAATTAGCTGAAGGTGCCTCGGTTGAAATTCCACCGCCAACACAAACAGAAATTCGATATAGCATTTTATTCGGTTTTCGACGCAAACTGAAGCCGGTAGAAATATTTTATGAATGTCAAAATGCATATGGAACGATTGCACCATCTCTGAAGACAATTTCGAAATGGTTCCAAAGATTCCAGACAGGACACTTTTCTATAGAGGACGAACCCCGTGAAGGTCGACCAAAATCTTCGAGAGACGATAGAAATGTGGCCCTAGTTGAAGCAAAACTTGCAGAAGATCCTCGATCTACCCTGGAAATGATTGCTAATGAACTGGACTTGAATGCCATGGCTGTATCTCGAATATTGGATCAAGATCTGAGGTATACGAAGAAGTCTGCTCGATGGGTTCCACGCCTTCTTAATGAGGCCCAAAAAGAAGCTCGAATGCATTTTGCCGAATATTTTTTGAACAAATTTGAAAATGGAAAGTCTAGCAACTTTAATAAAGTCGTAACAGGTGACGAAGCTTGGTTTTACAAATACGACCCGGAAACCAAACAGCAGTCCATGGTATGGAGCGCCAAAGGAGCCAACCCACCCATTAAAG
The DNA here is from genome assembly GCA_037043405.1 of Drosophila subquinaria. Lineage (NCBI taxonomy): Eukaryota > Metazoa > Arthropoda > Insecta > Diptera > Drosophilidae > Drosophila > Drosophila subquinaria. The sequence goes on along the minus strand of JBAMBL010002908.1, from coordinate 123,569 downwards.
CAAAGCAACAAAAGTCAGCAACGAAAGTTATGCTTTCTGTTTTCTTTACCAAATCAAAAATTGTAGCTGCTATTCCCCTGAAAAAGGGTCAGACGGTAACTGCCAAATGGTATACAGAAGACTGCTTACCAATAGTTTTTAAAAACTTGTTGGAACACCGAAAAAATGAAGAGTTGCGACGCTATTTTTTACATCATGATAACGCACCAGCTCACACTGCTGAAATAACTAACAACTTTATTGCGACCTCTGGCATCGAAGAAATACGCCCAGCACCATATTCTCCGGATTTAGCACCATGTGATTTCTGGTTATTTCCAAAAATAAAAAAAAATTTGAGGGGAAAGGTATTTAACAGCAACGAGGACATAATTAATGCGGTTAATGCTGAGCTTGAAAAGCTTCAAAAACAGGACTTTGACGAATGTTTTGAGAATTGGATTTATAGGCTTAAGAAATGCATTGAAATAAATGGCGATTATGTCGAAAAGATAAAAAAAGACGAAGAATAAGAAACTTACCGAACTTTTGTTAAGCCCCTCGTATATGCATTAATCTACATATGCCTACATGACCGAAAAGCCCCATATAGCACATTACTTCAATGGCAAGCGACTCCCAAGCGTCAAAGTCTTGCAGTATTTTACTAGTGTATGCATGCACAGATACAGACCAAAGCAATTGTTCGATTGTTGTCAATGCACATAAGTCCGAATTGCCGTATTTTGTCCAATTTAAAATAAATATATATTTAAATACATTTTATTGTTCTACCTATGCATAAATAAACATTAACGAATATCATAGTTTCTTAACTTGACCTCTAGCAACAATGTTTACTTCACAGTTTGTCTAGTTTCAGACAAACGCATTTTTTCCACTCTTGAAAATGTCAAGTTACGCACCCGCAAATAGCGATATGCCGACAACTGATTCTTTTTTTACGGCGAGCAATGGGGTTTAATAAATTTAAAAGTTGTGATTTTAATGTGAGGAACGAAGATCGCGGCAGACAGAGTTTTTTTTGGATCAGCGTGGTGCAATCTGGTAGGACCTCCCAAAACCTGGTGAAACAGTTATTGGTCCACGCCAGCAACAACAACGAAAATGGCCCGATGATTTGATTTGACTCAGAAGATAAACAATTTATAAATTACCTGAAAGATGGTCAAAATTGATAGCTAGCGAGGGCACATACTTCCAACAATAAATTGATTACAATTTTGCCAAAATAAACGTATTTTTTTTTATCGGTTTCATAGGCGCGTTCCTGATATATACACGTTTTTGATATAATGGAGCTACCAATTTTTAATGAGGAAAAGATGATAAGTTTTGGGTTTTTATACGACTTTCCATATTTCTCGCTAAAAATCAGAAGCTCGATTTTGACATTAGACCCATGGTTTCTTGGGCAAATCTTCTTACAATTCGTCGTAGATTACAATTTTGACAACCGCTTGAATTCGAAAAAAATTTATTTTTGCTCAATACAAATTGACCCATTAATATAATACATAGAGTATGACAAATCAATTTTCAGATCGGTCGAATATTTTTCGAGATATGAATACCCATTTGCATATCTTTGTCCAAATTTGCCCGATGGCATTTGGGGATTCGAATTGATCATAAATCTTGAATGCATAAGCTTTTTCAATCGAATACTCTTTCAACGGTGTTTCATTCACCAAAATCGGATTTTGACATCACAAACTTATTGAATTGTTTGTTTGACTGCTTGTTACCCATCTTCAAGATATTGGATTAAAACTTAATAGGTATTGTTGAATCTCCAATTCTTTTGTTCTTTACTTTAAAAAAAAACCTCTTTTAGCGGGGAAAAGCTAACACCACATAAGCAGATGTGTTCTATAATATATAGCTGGAACGATATTTTTAAGAGAATTGGGGTAACCGGTAGGCGGTACAGCGCACAAAAATATTTAAGGTACTAAGAAGTGGAACCCATTTGAGGAAAGGCAATATATATTTAATATTTATAATATTGTTCGTCAAAAAATTGGATCTCAGAAATCTTGGGGGTTGAAAATACATTCGTCCTTAGACTTTATTCTCAATTACATATCGGGACCAATATGACCAAAAATATCTTTTATTTTGTTTTCTATGATAGTTCTTATTAAAATTTTCAAATTTTAATATATTTTCCAGAGGTGAGCTTGCCTTTTTAAAATAATATTCAAACATGTCATAGCCGATTCTGCTTTTCATTCACTTCTAACATTTTTTCTTTCCAATATTTACATAACTATATTTTATATTAATTATGATAATATTATTTTTAAAAACTTAATATTTATTGCTTATTTATTTTTTCCTTTAAAAGAGTATCAAAATTAATGCTTTATTTTTCGTTCATCTGAATAGGTTCAGCAGAATGATTTTTGAATATCGGCGATATTACGACATGAGTTTGTTTGTAAATTAGTAATTTTATATATTTTCTTTATATTAATTAAAAAATTAGTCGTGGATAGCGATTAACAGAGTACGAAAGAGCCCAAATCATAAAAGTGGTCTTGGGCATATCAAAATTGGTCAAAAAATTTAAAGAAGTCAAAATTTTGTGATTAACTTTTTAAGAAATATGAAAGGCTGAGTCAAACACGGGACCACTGCGGCAGACAGGTTACATATCCCACCTCTCAGCACCCAAAAGTGTGATTTTGAAGGCTTATCATCTAAATCGATTGAAACTAAAAACAAAAAAAAAACACTTTTAAATCATCCACGTTAAGCTTCACGACTGCATTTTGCTCGCAAGCTCATGAGCTGGACGAAGGAATGGTACAACGTTGTCTATTCCAAAGAAAATAAATGAAATGTACTATGAACTATTACTAGTTACTTATCATGGTCTTCAAAAAGTGGATCATTCCCTGAGCCGTCGCCACATGTGTGAAGAAGGCGTAATGTTGTTGGGATCGGTATCAAATTATGGAACTTGCGACCTTAAATTTGTAACTTCCAAAATGCAGTCGTGAAGTTTATGTGCATCATTTAAAAGTGTTTTTTTTTTAAGTTTCAATCGATTTAAATGATAAGATTTCAAAATCGCACTTTTTACAGTTGACACACTTGCTTTAACACCACAAGCCGGTCCGATGCCAAGGCAGCTATATGATATAATGGTCTGATCTCAACCAAATTTGATAACATTGTGTTAGACAACACGAGAAAGACAACTTTTAAGTTTTGTTTGGGTTATCTTGAAAAATATAAATGTTTTTCATACTACAGGTTGATTTTCGTCCGATTGTTTCAATGGCAGCCATATGACACAATAATCCAATTTGAACCGAATTTGTGAACAATGAACCACAGTACCACATAAAAACCTGTGAGATTGTATGATTAACATATGTACCTTAGAAACCAAATTGCAATTTAAATGTGTCTCATGTAAACGAGAGATTAAAATAAATGTTAATTTAATAATTAAAGCTACTTAAAATCCCACTTTTTGATATTTTGTTGAAAAGTCCTAACATTGTAAAATAAACGGTGTTAAATCATTTTATTGTGTTGGTGCTGTATTTTGGGTACATGAAACGATTTTTTTATTGAATACAAAAAAGGCTGCCAACCACCGCGCTAGTCGAAAGTAGCACGAAGGGTGCGAAAGGCGACTAGCATATATACCTAGGAAGAATGGAAAATTTGCTATGACTGCCCGATCAGGTCGAGCTATACACCGATCGAAAGGTATCAATTAAACTTAAAAATGTGCATACTAAGACTTTTGAAAACTCACCTGGCTCGTGAGATAAACAGGTGTAAGTGGAAGGGTCAAAATTTAAATGATTGGAGCTAATGGGGCCGTTGGAGCCTTTTTGATTTATTTTTTAATTTTTAACTATTCTAATCAAAAATACGCGTCGAATGACACCTTGATCATCAAAATCCGATCACTGGTTCAGAAGATAATTAATTTTGAAATTTTTGGTGCCCTTCTCAAAACGAGATGAAAAGTCAGTCTGTTTGTTTGTTTGTTTGTTTGTTTGTTTGTTTGTTTGTTTGTTTGTTTGTTTGTTTGTTTGTTTGTTTGTTTGGATCAAATCGTTGATTTAGCTTAAATGTTTGAATGAGGACTTGTTCCCGCTCAAAAATCTAGAAACGTTTGTTCTACGACTTTTTCGAAAAATCGCTAGTTTAGCGGGAAATCGCTAAAAACCGCTAAAATTGAGACCCCCATAGCATCCAAACTATAAAAGCTACAGATGCGATCTATATATCGTTGAAAAGGTATTTTAGGAAAAGGGCTTTTAGGCATACCTTCAACGTTTTTTTTTAAGTAAAAAGGTAAACAGCTACAGGTGAAATAAGGTATTTTTTTCCACATTTTGGCGATTTAAGAAAAATCTACACATGAAATCACTTTAAAATATGTTATATACTATAGGCAATTCGATTCCGCGTTTTTTGACATATAACACATATCTGTCAAATTTCGTTTGGACAAGATATTACCTTTTAACTGAATATACCTTTTATCTTTACAGTACTGCATGTACATATGCAGTATGTACACTGCTTGCAGCGTAATGCGGAAATAAACTGCTTGCAAGTGGTGAATTCTTTTTGCGGCAGATAAATCATTTTATAATCAAAAATATAGAATCGTTTGTTCTACGACTTTTTCGAAAAATCGCTAGTTTAGCGGGAAATCGCTAAAAACCGCTCAAATTTAAGCCCCCATAGCATCCAAATAATAGAAGCTACAGATGCGATCTATAAATCGTTGAAAAGGTATTTCGAAGAGCTCTTAGGCATACCTTTAAAGTTTTTTTTTTAATTATAAGGGTAAACAGTTACAGGTTAAATAAGGTATTTTTTCCCACATTTTGACAATTAAAGAAAAATCTACACATCAAATCACATCAAATATTGCAATTTTAAAATTTCTGATGTCTTATTCAAAAATTTCTGATATCCCATAAAAAAAACCTTTACGAGGTAAAAGTCTAGTGACGAAAACATTTTCATGCCCCAAAATTTCTGATATCCAATTTTGTGACGAATAATATTAAGTTTTACACCTAAATTATTTTAAACAAAATTTTTGCATTCGGCACTGCGCAAAACAGTGAGTTTTATTTGGTCTGAAGAATTGAGACATTTTAGCGCAATGTGCCGAGTGCAAAAATTTTGTTTAAAATAATTTAGGTGTAAAACTTAATATTATTCGTCACAAAATTGGATATCAGAAATTTTGGGGCATGAAAATGTTTTCGTCACTAGACTTTTACCGCGTAAAGAGGTTTTTTTTATGGGTATACATATACAGGAAGCATGGAAAATTTGCTATGACTGTTCGATCAGGTCCAGTTATTTACCGATCGAAAGGTATAGTTTTCACTAACAAAGTGCATACTATGACTTTTGAAAACTCCCTGGCTCGTGAGATAAACAGGTGTAAGTGAGAGGGGCAAAATTTAAATGATGGAGCCTTTTGGTAACATCTCTTACTTTTTAATTATTTTTTTGAAAAATACGCGTCGGTTGACACCTCGATCACCCTGGTTCAAAAGATAATTAATTTTGAAATTTTTAGTCGCCTTCCGAAAATGAAATGAAAAGTCAGTCTGATTGTTTGTTTGTCTGTTTGTTTGTATCAAAGCGTTAATTTATTTGTTTTACGACTTTTTCGACAAATCGGAAATCGCTAAGACCCGCTGAAATTGAAACCCCGACAGCATCCAAGCGATAGAAGCTACAGATATGATCTGTATATCGTTGGAAAGGTATTTTGAAGGGCTCTTCGGCATACCTTTAAAGCTTTTTAGGTACATTTTAAAGTACATAGGTGAAATAATGTATTTGTTTACACATTTTGGCGGTTTTTGCGAATTTTTTTTTTAATTTTTAGTTTTACAATTAAATTATTGTAAATGATTGTAAAGTGCTGAAAAAACATATCTCTATGCTTATCTGTTTATCAAGTGTTAAAATTAAACTGTATTTCTAAAATACTTTGCTGAATCCATAATCGATGCCAAAATGCCTAACCGATAATAAGAATAAAAAATATTACTACTATTACTACAAGACTTATATTAAGAAATTATAATTCTTAATTGTCTGTTTTAAGGAAACCCGGACCACCGTGCACTGTTTCAACTACAAGTACTACTTAAGGTGCAACGACTTTTTGCTGGACAAATTTTGGAAGCATTCGTAGCTTGAAGCTCTTTAACTAATAGAATGGTGGCCCAAGACGACACTCAACAACCATCTCGACCCATCTCATGACTTACCTGAGTGGCTGACGAAGTCTCAATGTATTTGGCGCCAATTTGTATTGCCAGATCCCAAGCGTCTGCATATGAAATTGGATTCTCACCATTTGTCTGCTCATCCATGGAAAGCAGCATGCGCGAAGCAGATATAAAATCAAATAAGAATTTCATAAATATTTAAACAGTTTGTGCACACGAATGCGAATGCCAACAAGCTGACCAAAGGCTAACGCACATAAATAAACAAAATCAGGACATTCGGCACACACAAGCAATAACTTACCTGAAGTTTGTTGAGCACATTTAAATTACTTCTCAAGTCAGCTTGGGTGCCAACTAGAATGAGAGCTGCCTTTGTTTTGGCAAATTTGGGTGCCCATTTCGATTTAATTGCCACAAATGACTCAGGTTTCACCACCGAAAAGCACAGCAGAAAAACATCGCTATCCGGGTAGCAGAGCTCCCTCAAAGGATCCAATGTGTCCTGACCGGCGGTATCACAGAGTGTCAAATGTACGGGACTGTCATTGACATTGACATCGGCTGTAGATGCATATATATACAAAATGGATTTGTTTTTAATATATTATAATAATAAAGTACAAAATAATAAACACAACAAAATTTGCCGAAAAACAATAGTTTTGCCAATTATTTATAACATAATCATTTATTATTATTTAAGAATTATAGGTATACATTATATTCATTTAGATTCCATTACAGTTAATATTCTTTTAGACGAGGAATGAGTGAGCTGCTGTTAAGTAGTCGGCCTTACTAAGAAAACACAATTCTAGCAACCGATAAATAAAATGTGCGATTAGCCTTCATCAGCTGGTAAATTTGGCGGAGTTTTAGCATTCTCGCCAACGAAATAATTAAGATAAGTTGAACGAACTTTATCGGGAATCAGCTTCATCGTCTTCAACCATTACAAATATTGGAGTGCTGCATATAGGCGCGGGTGGAAAAGCATTATTGAAGAGGTCCGCAGGGGACGTCCTACAGAGCTGGCAATACCAGAAATAATCAATAAGGTTTACGAAATTATATTGGATGATCACTGAATTAAGCTGCAACAGGCTCTAAAGCTGTTAAAATGTCTCGAAAGGAGTTGAAAACGCTTTACACGAATATTTTAGTATAAGTAAGCCTTCGATAAGGTGGGTACCGGTTTTCTGGGATGCCATAAGGATTATCTGGAACAAATCAGAGCAATTACTGAAGAATAATATTCAATGCTTTTGGATCGATTCGATACAGGATTAAAAAAAGGCAACACATGCAAAGGAAAAATTTTGTTTCACCAGGACAACCCAAGAGCTTTGTTGTCAGAATGGAATTGTGGTAGGAAATTACGTATGAAAAAAAGAAAACAAGAGGGTTCCCATACTGCTCGCTTCGCTCGCTGAGATGAGTGGCTACAGTTCATTGTACTCGACTCCGTCTGCCTGCTACAAACATTTCGCAGTACCATTATACCCTTTATTGGCCAGTTTAAATTGGCATAAATACAAAAAATTCCTAGTCTGCTGAAAAATATAAATGTTATTGATTTCTTCATTGTACTAGAAACCATAGGAAATCACAACTGTTTTTATTTTTAAAATAAGGGCGATATTTAAAGTTGATAAAATTAAAAATCTTTTAATGACGATACATTTAAAATCATCAAACTTTAATGTAACATACGATAAAAGTGAACACTAATCCAAAAGCCCGTCAGTGTGGCTTGTAGCTTGTGATAATATGTCTGCGTTGTTGAAAATCAACGTGCTACGTGTTTTGTTAGCTTAAAACTTGTCCCAAAAAGAAATTTTTAGAAGAAACTTTATCTTTGAGAAAAGAAAACAATTTTGTCTGCATTTGTCTGCATGTGACTAGCTATGTAAATACATATGTTTTGTACATATTGTAAAGTAATCACTTATAAAAAAGTGAGTGTTAAGCATTTATCAACATTTTAAGTGTCGATATAGCACATAATAACACTCCAAAACTGAAAGTTTGGTACACATACCTTGAAAAACAAAAAATTGTCATTGAGTTAAATTAAAGGATAAGGCGTTGCTCCGCCCACATAAACCAGGCCGAAACCCAATTTACGAAAATATCTTGTTTCGTTCTTTAGCTGTTTATTCATTCCCAAACAATGGGAAAGAGCACCATAGAGCATTCCTCTACCCCTTGGGTAGTGAGTCAAAAGTGTCTTGTTAAATTCCTGGCAGTTGGCAATTTAGTTATCTAGTTCTCAATCGTCGATATTTTTTATTGAATGTTTGTTGGAATTTCATTTAAAGCCCTCTATTCAATCCCACAGTTGCTTGTTACACGGAAGTGCACATTTTTGGCATAGCATATTTTCAAGCGCAGACTGGGACACCAACACATATAATCACCCTTCAGAACGCAATGCCAAAAGCACTTCAACAAATCTTCCGTTGTATTTACAAACCCATAACTAATTTTAATAAAAAACATCAGTTTTTGCGGCACAAATTGATTTTTGAAAAGTATGTTTTAATGTTGCTGAAAAAAAGCAGTGTTTAAAATGCTTCAGTCGAAACAGCAAAAGTTACAAAATTTTGACTTTATTCTGCTTTGACTGTTTGCAACTGTTCAATATTAGCTGCTGCTTCTGCTTATGCTTCTGAAAAAAACAAAAGTAGCAGTCGAAGTAATATCAAAACACAGTTTTCTACAAAAGTCGAAGCAGCAGCAGCAGTCGTCGTTTGATAATTTTTTAAATTGCTTTGCTTCTGCTTTCTGGCTGCTTCGAAAGTCGAAGCAGCAGCAGCAGTAGGCTTTTTAGAATATTGAAAATTTCTTTGCTTCTGCTTTCTGGCTGCTTCGAAAGTCGAAGCAGCAGCAGCAGTAGGCTTTTTAGAATATTGACTTGTTCTTACTGATTACCGAAATCGACTAAGTCAGGAAGTACTTGAGAACATATTGTTGGTCAAATTGAATCCTAGCTTTCTGGACTCAGCCATTGATACTTTACCTCTTTTTCAAGACGACAAAGATATATAATATGAAACAACAACAGCATTTGTGCAACAAGCCGCCGCCACTATTGTGTGTGTGTGTGCGCGGGCTTTTCAGCCGCCAGTATCCATTCCTTTGATCACGGCGACCAGCCGGCAGCGGCGACGATCCAGCAGAGGAGAATAAATCGAAGAAGCAACGAGCCACCTGCGGAAACGCCGATAACCAAGAAAAACTTCAAGACAAGCAGGGGGCTAGCTGGCCAGCGGCACTTTCGTCTCTTTCTTGGCTCCGCCTATGGAGCAGTAACATTTTCTTCAATATGCGGCGATACGAAACTTTGTAACAAAGAAACGAAAATAAAAGCGTGGGACACAGAATTTTCATAACGATAATGGAATGCATGCTCCTTTTTCTTTCTGGTCAAATATTTTTCATCTTAGGGAATTTCAGGTAACCCTATGCGAGCCCTAGGAGAAGCTTCGTTACAAACTCTTCATGTATTTATATGAATACATGGGGAGCAGCAAACAGCAAACATCATAAGCAGAAAGTCATCAGACTGTAACTTGCAAAAGCCTACTGCTTCTGCTGCTTCGACTTTCGAAGCAGCCAGAAAGCAGAAGCAAAGAAATTTTCAATATTCTAAAAAGCCTGCTGCTGCTGCTGCTTCGACTTTCGAAGCAGCCAGAAAGCAGAAGCAAATAAATTTTCTAAATTCTAAAAAGCCTGCTGCTGCTGCTTCGACTTTCGAAACTATACGAAAGCAGAAGCAAAACAATTTAAAAAATTATCAAAGGACGACTGCTGCTGCTGCTTCGACTTTTGTAGAAAACTGTTTTGTGCTATTACTTCGACTGCTACTTTTGTTTTTTTCAGAAGCATAAGCAGAAGCAAAATCAACAGAAATGAAAATTTTTTCAGTTTTTTAAACACTGAAAAAAAGTTAAGCTCGCACATTTTTTGAGAATTTTGAATAATAAACAAAAAATATACAAATACAAAAATTAACTGAATATATGACCATATAAATCCAGCTTAAAAAATAATGATAATAGTAGTTTGTCTGTACCCATTTTTACTTCAAATTATTGATATATATTATATATCTTTCCAGCATGGTTTATATCATAAATAAAAGATAATGAAACAAAGTTTAAGACTTGCTAAGCGCTAAACATTCAGACTAAACAAATAAAGAGGAATGAATTGGTTAGTCTCGGCCATAAACAAACAAACCACCGGAAAACCATAGTGACGAAATTTTGTGACAAACAATGTTAAATGTATAGGACCATCCCATATTTTCTCAAGAATATACATAAACATACATCAAAAAAAGAGAAGGATATTATTACAAACGTACACGCTTTTGCAAAACATCGGCTATTGCACTTTCAACACGCCATTTTCGCCGCTCTGACAATGAGTTTATAGTAATTTGGGCAGTGTTTGCAATGCCTAAGTGAGTAAATTTATTTAAATTGGTCAGAGATACTATAGCTACAAGAAGGCTTACATGTCTTTTCAAAGTTCTCATCAAAAAGAGCTCTTGTAGTTTGTGTTTATACTTTTAAGATACAAACTGTTTAAAACTTTAAAACTGCTATGAAAGAATACGTTTTGAAAAGAAAATGAGCTTCATTAATCTAAGAAATTCTAGTTTTCTTCTAAAAATGGTATGGTTTTCAAACATAAGACATACATCCATGCATCGATGCTTCGACCCGATGTATCAACTACCATCGATGTTAAATTTTGAAAACATCGAAGTGAACTGAAGAAATGGGCATATTTTGACTTTTCGAACTCGGTTTCGAAAACGTTTTGAAAATTCATTTTAAGTATTTCATGTTGAATATAGCAGATAAAAGGTAAATTAGACTAAAACTTCGTTGTTCGAATTTTGTTATTCAATTGAAGCAACTCTAGCAGCTTTCGATTGCGAGAGTTGGTATCAATAGCAAAAATTAAAGTGGATGTAGCTGTAGCTTCTTTCATTTGGGAACTATGGGGGTATTAATAAACTAGCGATTTCCGAAAAACTTTTAGAACATAAATGTTTAGATTTATGATCGGGACTAAGTCCACATTCATACATTTACAGACACACAAGAGGACTGGATTTTCATCCCATTTGTTGGGAAGGCGATTAAAATGTTTAAATTTAACTATCTTTTAAACCAGTAGTTGGATTTTGACAATAGAGGTGTCATTCGACTCGTTTTTTGATAAAAATCATTGTAAATTTTTTAATTTTAACAAAAGGCTCCAATGAACCAATTTATTAAATTTAATTATTATTCACAAAAACAACTGTTTTTGAAAAACATTTAGTTTTTCGACAACTTTAAATTTTCGCAATTGGTTTATAAATTTTTGAATTAACGCTTATATACTTTATTTATTTTCTTTTTACTTCGCGGTTAGTTGCGTAGAGTGTACGCGGTTGTGAGTTTGATCAAGATATCTTTAATTTTTCACAAATGCATCCTGTGGCAGCTATACATAGTAGACCGATTTAAAACGAAAGAAAATCACCAATCTGCGATGTTGTTTGAGATACCCTAAATAGCAAAAACGTTTTTCATGCTAAGGGTTGTTTTTCAACCGATTGTTCTCATGGCAGGTGTATAAAGCGAGCGTGGCATCCAAAATAAAAAAATAAATAAAATAAACCTGCGTAGAGTATCCAGAAACCTATCTACATACCAAATTCAAGTCTCTAGCTCGTATTGTCTTTGATATCGACGCATTTATACAAACGGTCGGCCAAACAAGACTAAATCGACTTGGCTGTCTGTTACATACATATGTATGTACATTAGAGTGGGTCAATTTGTATGGACTAAACAAAAAGCACCAAGCGGTTGTCAAAATCGTAATCTACGACGAATTCTAAAAAGGTTTGCCCAAGAAACCATGGGTCTAAAATCAAATTTGAGCTTCCGATTTTTAACGCCCTGAGAATCTAAGCAGTCGTGGACTCTCGACTAAAGCGTTCTAACATACACATCTCAGACACATGAGCCACAGTTTTCGTCGCCAACTAAGCATGTATTTCGGGGGGAAGGGGAAGTTTAGCTCTTCCATTTGGGACAAAAAGTTTGTAATCATTCCGAATAACCGCCTCGGAAGGTCGACTAATCTGATCATAAAATGGAAAAAATGCAAAATGCTATTTTTTAACCGAGCATGGATTTTGATGATAAAATTCTATAATTTGCAAACGTTGTTCAGGAGTGAGTCTATTCATTATGAAATGGCAAACCAAACTGAGCATAAATCAAGTGACAGCTGTCAAAAAGACCAACTCAGAATAAAGTGTTGCCAGATTAAAAACCACAAGTCAAAAAAAAACACCCTTTATTACACTTTTTCCCCATGAGATATGGAAGGGGAAGGGGGGTATGGAAGGTTAAAAGCGTGGTCCAAACACAAAAAAAAATCCAAGTTCAAAATTAGTCTAACCAAGGCTCATGCCAAATTTCAAGTTCGTAGTTTTATATTTAGAGCTAATCGATTCGGGTGTTGATACTGATCAAGAATATATGGAGTCTTTATGGGAGTTATCACGTCTTCTTTTGCCCAGTACACACATTTCACAAAACCATTATACCCTTTTCAATGGACCCAGGGTATAAAAAATTGTCAAACAGACCACAGTGACGTGTCCTTTGTAATATAGCATACTTTTTTGCATTTTTTGAGTATGGGAGGCTCTTTAATCGAAAGTGTGTCACATAAAATCGTAGCAAATCGGATAGCTAGAATACGGCCTTAAATAGCTACGAAAGGCACAGCAATGACAACGCAGCTATATGATAGAGTAATCCGATTTGACCAAATTTGGTAAGGATGGTAGGACAGTCCCAAACATACAATGGTTGAGATATCTTAATAAACAAAAATTTTTTTCATATTAAGCAATTTCCAAAACTTTGACCCCGAATTAGCTCAAAAAGTCAGTATATCACAGGTTTTTTTTAACAACGAAAGGGGTCTACTGTTATTTGCGAGATCTGTTTGTTGGAAATTTCCTGCTGAATGCAAAAATTACTCATCAGGTCTTATGTTTGTTGATCAAAGTTAACTGCTAAATGCATTACTTCTTCAAGAATTGAAGGTTAATTTTTTCATGGATGTGGCGGGCTTTCATTTATATTCATAGTCATATCTGTTTTCATCGAATGAATTTCGGTCAATATTCTAGATTTTTTTTAAGAATTTTACAAAAATTGGGAAAACAAAATTAGAAAAAGTATCTTTGGTTTTCCTGTCTTTGGTTAAATTCTTTCGAATAGTTATTTACAAATTTCAATTTTCCGTTCATTAAAATTCGTGAATAGCACACGCACACCCCAATAAACACCAAAAAATATACATACATACATATGGCATGAGTGAGCGCAAATGCGGAAGCAGTGAAAGTCAAATGAATCTGCCTTCCTCTATGTCTATCGAGGGCTGTGAAAGCATCGGGCAGAAAGAGATTGAGGAGATGGCGAATTGCTGCCTCCAGGGATTTTAACATGATTTTTGCCTACTTCCGTCAGCTGAGACTGGCCCCACAGTCGAAGCAATGCGCCGCATCCTTCACACGGAAGCTCAGTAAAGATTTTACAAATTGGTTTTCAACAAAATGAAAAATTCATATACGTGGCAGTCAGGCCAACAGCCAAGCAAGCAGGCAAACAGTCGAAGGTCGTGTTGGATAAATGCTGTTTACTTGTGTGTGTATGTGTTTGTGTGTGTATGTGTGTGTGTGTGTGTGTGTGCGTGTGTGTTATGGTAGGGCGTAGTGTGTGAATTCCGAAAAATACCATTAAATAAACCTGTTGAAAAGCGCAGTCGACGGGCGCAGGCAATCAACATTTTCACTTTTACATTTTCACGAGTCGCATCTTACCGTTATAAATATCTGATGCCGTGGGCACATGCTGCGGATTGAATCGATTCTCCAGATATGACAAGATCAAATTGGTTTTCCCAACGGCGCCATCACCAACCAGAACACATTTTATTGAAGGTGGTCCTTGATTTTCTAGGTAGCCAATCGAAATAAAATGAATAAAGTGAATATAAGACAAAAGAACGAAACAAAAAAATAAATTAATGACTTGAAATTGCAATTAATTCAAAGCAAAGTATAGCAGCAAAAAGCAAAAAAGTATGGCGATTGAAAAGTTTGTACAATCACTAAGCATTGTCTGCTTAGTGGTACAATTTTCATATAATGTTTTTTTGAGTCGTAGGTCATTTGCAATTGCAGCCATAGTGTCCGTCTTACCTTCGTGCTCAACATTCGTTACAGCATTTGCCACTCCTGCTGTTGCTGCAGCTGTCTTCCGCGCTTTGTGCTTTCGGAAGAAAACCTTTCCACCTTTGCCGCTTTCTGCCCTTGAATCGCTCAGCGATTGTTGCTGCAATAATAAGAGATACAAGTGATGAAAAACCCATGTACCCAATTTTGTCTATCTTCAATGCAACAGTAACTTGGATCTTACCAAATTTCCTACATTTCTTCTATGTTATGTTTTTGCAGTAAAATATCATATTTTAATTTATTTTCTGTCTTTCTTTATTCGAATGAAAAATGTTTTTTATTTTCTTTATTTTTTTATCTCGTATATATAAGAACCTTAGCAATGCTGAAATGGTACCCAGTAGCTTTACGTCTTTAAGGCTGCGCGCACACTGGGCGCTGAAAGCGGAGCTTACAGCTGAGCTTATAGGCGAGCTCAAAGTTCAGAACAAAACTAATAGATAAGCTCAGCTTTCAGTGTGCGAACGCTCATAAAAGCAGTGTTTTTGTTTTTTTTTCGAGCTGATAAGCTCAGCTACAACCTCCGCTTTCAGCTCCCAGTGTGCGCGCAGCCTAAGGGGTAGATGCACTCAGAAGCGTAAAAAAGGTCTATTTAAAAAAAATTATTTTTTACAGTTATTAAGTTTATTTGCAAAATAAATTATACAGAGTTTTTATACAATGCTTTAACTTAACATTTATGAAAAAAAAATATATATATATATATATATATATTATTTATTAAAATATCGCCATATTGGTTGGATCCTCTTCCGCGAGTGGTGCTTCGCGGTGACCATCACAGCAGCCTTCTGGATCATCTGAATTCGAAAAACCAAGGTAAAACCTTTAGTTTAATAATAAATCCAGTCTTTATTCGAAGCCCTTTTCTTTTTTTTTTAATTCACAAAATGGTGGCATTTGAAACTTTGGACTCTGGTTTTTGATAAAAAGTTAGAAATTAACTGTTAAAAAAATATAGTAATTGTCAACAAAAATCAATATCCTTCGATCAAAGACTGGATTTATTACAATGTGCAAGTCAAAAAAAAGACACGACCAAACTCAACGGTTTCCCCCAATTTCGGGTCCTATTTTCAAACAACATTTTTTCGCGAAGTTTTTGACCTAGTTTGCTATTTTTTAAGGAAACAGGACATTCTTCTTCGGTCTCTAACTTGAAAGGTGTTGCTTTTTTTTTTGCAAAATTTCTTCGACAAAGTTGCTTGAAATAGTTTACGCTACAGGTTTTGGGAACATACCAAGCCTCTAAATGGTAGTTTTGGTGGTGTTTTGGGTCAATTGTCAACAAAATCAAATCTTGACCACTTGTTTTTTAAGATTTTTTGATCATGTTGTCCTGCAATCGAATTTTTCTAACACATATACCAAAATGAAGATCCTGTTATTCCAAGTAGCTTTAGCCAAAAAGTCATGGTGAAAAAATTCACCGTTAAAAAATATACAGGTATAAAAAAAAATTTTTTTTTATAAGTAGGGGAGATGTGGGGGTTGTGGGCATAGTTTTGATTTCGGCCTATAATTACCGACCTAGTGCATATTTTTTGGATATATGGATATCTGTGTAAAGCTAGAGACCTAAGCTAACTAATCATATAAAAACATACCGGATTTCGTTACGCAAAAAATTTTTACATGGACTTTTGTAAAATCGGTATTTTCAGCTAAAAATTTTTTTAGTGGGGGTTGTGGGCACCCTTGGCAAAAATGCTGTAAATGGAAAAATATGAAAAAAAAACCATAACTAATATGAACAAAATGACAGTTTATTAATCATAAAGCCTGCATAGGCGTTATTCATCGTCGGAAACACAATTTTGACATGTATAATAACTTGCCCGCATGCCCACACATTTCACATGAAAAATATTCTGGAAACCAAAAAATTAAGAATGAAGCGTGAAAATCTGAGTGATAATCCCTCTCAGAGGGAGAGGATCCCTTTCCAAGAGCCTAAGATGTTCACAAGAATGTTCTAGAGGGATCCAAACAAATTTTTAGAACAATTTTCCAAGAAACAGTAGCTATATAAAAAATTTGACTAAAAAAAAGGGGTGCCCACAACACCCTCAATTTTTGTGCCCACAACCCACTTTAGCAGACACTTTAAAAAGTGATGAAAAAATTTTTTTGTTTAAATTTTTTGGTTCAAATCGATATTGTTCCATTTAGCATAATAGTTCGACTAAATAAAAATGCATTACACTTACCTTTCCAATCGATCCACTTAGATTGATACACTATTTAAAATGTTTGAAAGAAGTTTCCTCACCTTTTCCAAGCACAAAAAAAACCAATTCGTTCATTTCCAAAAGGAAACGCGTCCGTTCACTTTGATATTTGGCATGAATTATACATAGGGTAATTTCTTGCGAATGACATTACCAACAAAACTCAATCTTCATTTCGTGAAAATATACGTAGGGGTGCCCACAACCCACCCATGCCCACAACCACCACTTCTCCCCTATATTTTCACAATATTATTAAATCAACACTATTTGATATTACACATATAATGAGCTTATCTAAAATGTTTATAAAATATGTTTTATTTAATTAAGTATTATTTAGCCACTTTATCTATTTTTAATAATAAATATAAAAGATTATGTATACTGAAAGCGACAGGTGCAGATATTAGACTAAATCAATCATATTCCTGCCAGAATGAGGCATATGTATTGCAAATATAGTCCAGAGCTTGGCGTTCATTCATTGACTTTTCAAAAAATCGCTAAAATTTCTAACACAAAGGAAGAGTGATAAAATTTATTTTGGATAGTGTCCAGTACATGCAGCACCTATATAAGATACATATGTATTTGCCTACTTTTATTGCATTGCTAACTGGTTTACTGTCGGGCTATACCAAGAAATGTTCTTTGGTTGCCATTAGAATAACCGATTCCGAGGAAATCAGTATAAATTAGGATATTGGTTGTTTCGGTGAAAATTTAGTCAAAATATTGTTTACGTAAGTCATGACCCACTTATATCGATCGAAACCATTTAGTTGCCACCCCTTCATATCACGTTGGGAATTATAAAATGCCTCATCAAAACTTTTATTCAAAATGAAGAAGCTTTTAAATGTTTAATAAAAATATATCCAAGATAATTCGTACCGAAGGTGGAAGAATGTGTTATATTTACGTTTTGTGCTCTGACTATAATTTTAATTTCAAATGTTTCAACGGACATAGGAAAATTAATGAAAAATTATGAATTTGGAACATTGTGAAAAACAAAAGACGGATTGTATAGTACTCTGTAATGGCATTCATTAATAACTTTTTTTTGAGTGCATTGATCTGAAGATTGGCAGAATTTTACTATTGACAATATATAATAACAGCTTTTGAAGACAAAGGTGTTAACATGTCTTTATAACTCCATATTCTACGTCACCAAATGTGGAAGCAAGTTCCAACAGAGTCAGATGAGCACGAAGAAAGATTTCACCAGGTTGCAGCTCCATTAGAGCATTGGTATAGTGGTAAAAAGCTCGAATTATTGCTTGCGGACATTTTGTTGGAATTTTATAAACGAAGCTATGAATAATAAGAATAATTTTATGCTTAAATACGTTTATCATATTTATATAACATGTTAGCAGTGTTGCCAATTTAGCTATTTTCCCGACAGATTTAGTGGGTTGCAACTGGAAAATGCGGGATAAATTATAAAACAGCGGGTAGCGGGAATTTTAGCTACTTCAAAAATAATTTTAGCTTTTTGAAAACATCTGGTAGCTTCATGTATTTTTATGTTTTACGTGCCACACTTAAATACTTTATACTTTTCCATTTGAATGGCACAAAAACATCGATGAGCCAAAAAAGGATTCAATTCTATCGTTCTTAGCTATGAAATCAATTGAATCGAGCTTTATACTAACGAGGTATTTCACAATTTATGAATCGATAGCGAGTGTAAGGTGAAAATGCCTAAATTATATACAGCTGTCCACTAATGTCTTCATAGTCCCCAACTTTGTCAAATTTTTGTATAATAAAAAAGATTGGATGCAGATTTCTTATTTTAATCATCTATTCATTTAAATTCCGTTTAAATGATGCAAAAATTTCCCTAACCCATTAAGTACCCATGGAAAATTTTTAAATTTTTTTGTAAAAGTGTATTTTTTAACTTTTTTCCTCGGTCCCAAACAAAAAATATTTTGATGCAAAAAAATTCTTAAAACAATTCTAAGAGTGATTGTAAAAAATTTGAAAAATAACTTCGCTAGTATTTCTTATAATATTTTGAAAATTGCTAAAGTGAAGAGATTTTTCAAATTTTTTTTTGCATTAACTCCTAGAATTGTTTGAAGAATTTTTTTGCATCAAAATATGCCAAAAACACTGGATTAAATCAATAAAAATATCGTTTTACTACTCTAGCGTTTTTTTTTTGAGCTATCAACAAATTTTTTTAAACTATTTTCAGCTTTTTTCAAAGGCTATTTTGGCTTTTTCATGTCCCGAAGAGTTGGCAGCACTGCATGTTAGATACACTCATTATATGTGTAATATCAAAAAGTGTTAATTTAATAATATTGTGAAAATATGTAACAACAAATTTTTTTGGATACCTGTATATTTATGGCTAAAGCTACTTGGAATAACAGGATCTTCATTTTGGTATATTTATTAGATAGGAAAATTCGATTGCAAGACAACATGAACGAAAAATCTTAAAAAACAAGTGGTCAAGATTTGATTTTGTTGACAATTGACCCAAAACACCACCAAAACTACCATTTAGAGGCTTGGTATGTTCACAAAACTTGCAGCGTAAACTATTTCAAGCAACTTTGTCTAGTGTTTAAAAAACTGCAGTAAGTTTCATTTCATGTGATTTTGCTTCTGCTTCCGAAAATTTCAGAAGTCGCAGTCGAAGCAGCAGCAGAAATCAAACAGCTACAAAAATCAAACAGCAAGAAATGTCGCCGTTTTTCGATTTTTGCTTTTTGATGTGCTGCTGCTTTTGATAATGAGCGTAAGTCGAAGCTGCAGCAAGCGATCGACTGCCGAAAGTCGTTGGCAGTCGGGAATAGCTGTCGGCTCGACTTTTTGCTTTCGATCAGCAGCCGCAGTCGCCGTCGCGATTTATTGTGTGTGTGTTACTAATTTAGCTATTTTCCCGCTAGATCTAGTGGGTTGCAATTGGCAAATGCGGGATAAATTGTAAAATAGTTGGAAAACAGCTAAATTGGCAACACTGCGCACAATTGATTGCGACGGCGACTTCGACTGCTGATCGAAAGCAAAAGTGACAAAAATCAAAAGCAGCAAACAGTCGAGGGGACAGCTATTCCCGACTGCGACTGGGAGCAGAAGCAGAAGCAAAAGTTAATATTAAAAAGTCGCAGGCAGTCGAAGCAGAGAAAAGCAAAGATATTGCGACTTTTGCTTCTTCGACTGCAGTTTTTTAAACACTGACTTTGTAAAAGAAATTTAAAAAAAAAAAAGCAACACCTTTCAAGTTAGAGACCGAAGAAGAATGTCCTATTTCCTAAAAAATAGCAAACTAGGTAGAAAACTTCGCGAACAAATTTTGTATGAAACCAAAATTATAACTCAAAAAAATTAATGATGCAGTTCGATCCGTAGGACCCGAAATAGGGGAAATTGAGTTGAGTTTGGTCGTCTATTTTTTTAAAAAAAAAAAACTATCACAGTGTTACTAAACTAAAGGTTTCACCTTGATTTTTCGAATTCAGATGATCAAGAAGGCTGCTGTGATAGTCACCGCGAAGCACCACTCGCGGAAGAGGATCCAACCAATATGGCGATATTTTAATAAATAATATAAGGTCCTTATCAAAATTATAAGACACTTTGATTTCTTTAAATATTTTTCATGATACGCAATTATAAAAAAAACAGATTAACATACTTCATAAACAAATACTTAATTGTTTCATCACCTTTTATTTCAAAATATTAAGTGTTGTTACTTATTTTTAAATAATAACAAAAAGTTTGAATTTCAACCATATCAAAATTATAAGACATGTCTGGTTTAAAGTACTTATACTACTGTGGGCAAAAAGTATCGGGAATTTTAAATTTAAAAAATTTTGGGATTCCAATTGGAACAAATGTTTGTACTTTTAGGTTGGCACTACTATCACTAACATCTGTGCAAAATTATACGTTAAAATATTCATTAGTGTTTAAGCTACGATTAGTTTTGTACGACGCCAAAAGTGCAATTGGCGATTTTGGTTGAATCTCCTCAATCGACTCGAAACGGTGTCCTCGGAGTGGTCTTTTGAGCTTAGAAAATAGCCAGAGGTCACACGAAGATAAATCAGGCGAAAAAGGTAGCTGTGGGAAA
Organism: Drosophila subquinaria; assembly: GCA_037043405.1. NCBI lineage: Eukaryota > Metazoa > Arthropoda > Insecta > Diptera > Drosophilidae > Drosophila > Drosophila subquinaria. The sequence goes on along the minus strand of JBAMBL010002908.1, from coordinate 102,644 downwards.
ATTTTGGTCGAGTTTTTGGCAAAATGGTCACGAAGAACAGGGGCAGTATGAGAGGGCGCATTATCGTGTTGCAAGAACCATGAGTTGTCAGCCCATAGTTCTGGCGTCTTTTTACGCATAGCTTCGCGCAAACGACGCAAATCTCTCAAACAATATTCCTTGTTGACAGTTTGGTCGGTCGGAAGGAATTTATAATGAACTACAACACGATAATCCAAATAAACTGTCAACATGACCTTGATTTTTGAGCAAATTTGACGCGATTTTTTCGGTCTCGGCTCACCTTTAGCCGATATTCGCTCGATTGATCGGTAATTTCCATGTCGTAAGCGTAGATCCAAGTCTCATCGCCCGTAATAATGCGTTTTATCTTGTCCTGGTAGTCAGAAAACATTGTTTCACTCACTTCTACGCGGGGCTTTTTTCGATGAAATTGACCGTTTTTTGGCACCAAAATCGCCAAATGCACATTTGGCGTCGTACCAAACTAATCGTAGCTTAAACACTAATGAATATTTTAACGTATAATTTTGCACAGATGTTAATGATAGTAGTGCCAACCTAAAAGTACAAACATTTGTTCCAATTGGAATCCCAAAATTTTTTAAATTTAAAATTCCCGATACTTTTTGCCCACAGTAGTATGCTAAAAATATCTATTGAAGTCATTGAATTTCGATAGTTAAGCTATCTATCAAAGATCCTTGGCATCTGCCAACATCAAAAATTCTTATCTTCATGGAATCTGACAGCTTTATAAATAGTTCAGGCCCTATCTGACCCCATTCCCTTAAAACTTATGTTTTGAGCTCATTGACATTTCGAATCTTTTGATTTCCTTATAGACACGCCTTGGTAGATCCGGTGAGCATGCTGGCCAGTCCGTTAAATCGACCGAACACTCCTCTAAAAACGTTTTTGCCGGGAGGCTTGTGTATATTCGGCCGTTTTCCTTCATGAAAACATTGGGATTTTCCGTACTTTCATTTAAATAAGAAACAAGCTATAGTCTAGGACCCTTATATAGTCATCCTGGCGCTGATAAATTGCAGGTTTAACGTTCTGAACTTGTTAAATGCTCCCCATACCATTACTGACCCGATATTAAATTTTCTCTTTAAGAAATAAAGAGGTTTCTTTCTCAGATCGGGCTAGTAATGGCGAAAACCTTCTGGTCCATCGAGATTAAATTTTTTCTCGTCAGAAAAAAGTACCTTTTTGGAAATTAGACAATATGACAAATCCAAGAGACCACTACAACATTTTCCTAACCGAGCCCCAGTTCGTTTTCAAGTGCCTTAGAGCAAAATCAATACGCGCAGCTTTGTATGAGGAGTCAATTAAGGAATCTTTTTGTGCACACCTCGGACAATGTTTCCAGACTCATTTAAAGTGCGCCAAATAGTCATGGACGACTTTTTTTTCCTGGTAATTGCAGCAAGCTGGGCACAGGATGCATTTGAATTGCTGGCTTTATTAATAATACGCCTATTATATCTGTCATTTAAAATTGTTTTTTGACCAGTTCTTCGGTTTTCACCATAATCTTGAGGATTCAATATAAAATTGGCGACAACGGTCCGACAGCGAGTGATTTCTCTTGATATCTTGCTCTCAGTCCAGCCGGACTTTAAAAAGGCAAGAATGGAGTCCATTTCATCCTTCCGAAGCAATGTGGAGCCACCCATTTTATTTAATTTTATGTAAATTACTTATGTAAGTGATAAGGAACTCAAAAATTCTGAAGTATTATAGAATCTTTGAACTTTACTTTATTCAATATGTCTTATAATTTTGATACGTCTGCAAACACGTAAAATTCGTGCACATTTGCGAAAAAATTACTGAAGCTCTCCAGACAATGCAAAAAAAACATGTAACGGTAAAACTTCGTAGCCAATTCTGTGTTCTTTCATACTATATTTTTGTTTTTGTCAAATTCTAAAAGGCAAAGTTTTACGAGGGGAGGAACGCAAATTATTGATGTTTCTTATAATTTTGATAAGGACCTTATATATATATTTTTTTTTTTTCACAAATGTAAAGCTAAAACATTGTATAAAAGCTCTGTTTAATTATATTGTAAAATAAACTTAATTACTATACAAAATAATTTTTTTACTCTTCTGAGTGCATCTACCCCCTTAAGGTCTGAATAAACGTCGTTAAAAACGGTAATTTCTTTTTTTTTAAAGACCCATTGTTTCTTGGAAAAACCTTCTTAGAATTCGTCGTAGATTACGATTTAAACAGCCCCTTGGTAGAGAAAATAATAGTGTGCATGTTTGTATGTTTCTGTGCGTGAATGTGTAAGTGCTTATGAGGGTGTGAACTATACCAGGCATAACACTTTACGCCGCTCTGATTAATTTAATATGCACATATAAATTAGTCACGAGGGGAGACGACAAAGCAGTGCAAAAATCTTAGCGCCAGCTATAACAGCTGAATTTACTTAGATGGTGAAACATTTAACGCAATGCGTTCAAGAATGTGACTCAGCGAAAAAAGATTGTTCGCGTCGCTTTGATATTAGTTGCTGCATGCATCAATGCTTTTCAGCAGCTTAAGGCATTTTATGAAATATTTTATTACACCCAGAAGAAGTCTCAAATACAGATCTTCACTTTAAGATTGTACCTGTTATTTTCGAACAAATGTGTTAAATATTTATAAAAAATCGAAATATAAAGTAAGATTTATTTAATTTTTTGTTTTTTAATTTGACCTTATCACTAAGAAAAACAATACATAGAGACGTCAAACAAGCATTTTTGTGAGCGCAAATGCTTTGTATGCAATGGAACCCCAGAGACTTCGGCAAAAGCCGAATGCTCTCTTCAGAGCGGCTGAGCTCTGCAGAGAGAGAGCGCACCAAAAAAAATGTTTGTCACTGGGCACATTGCGCTACAATTTCCATACCTAATAAATAGTACCTTTTGCTCAGTGCCAGTGACAGAAAATTTTTTTTTAATAATTCATGTTTATAATTTAATATTTCAATATTAAATATAAATTTAATTTAATATTGGATATTAGAAACTTTGGGGCATGAAAATGTTTTCGTCACTAGTCTTTTACCTCGTAAAGAGGTTTTTTCTATAAGATATCAGAAATTTTTGAAGACAATGGCAACACTGGTCCCCTTTACTAACACACATGCCAACATGCCAAGCGCAAAACCTATCAGCACTCTCAAACTCTGGCTGCTATGACCCTTTGTTGCTGCTGTCCTATTCCAATCCAAACTAGAACGTGTATATTCAGTTTATAGGTTATATCTTCCAAACCCATCGGTAAAATTCTTTGCGTCATACTATACTATACTATACTATACATACAGTGAACCACTAATGTCTTCATACAGCATAAATTTGTCAAATTTGCGTATAATAAAGATGATTTGATGCGGGTTTCTTATATTAATCTTTTATTCAATTAAATCCTGTTCTAATGATGCAAATATTTCTTTGATTAGAATAGTAAAAAATTAAAAAGGCTCCATCTGCCCCATTTGCTCCAATCACTTAAATTTTGTTCCCCCCACTTACACCTGTTTATCTCACGAACCAGTTTCCAAAACTCTTAGCATGCACATTTGTAAGTTCAATTTATACCTTTCGATCGGTATATAATTCGACCTGATCGGACAGTCATAGCCGAGTTTTGCCGAGTGCAAAAATTTTGTTTAAAATAATTTATGTGTAAAACTTAATATTATTCGTCACAAAATTGGATATCAGAAATTTTGGGGCATGAAAATGTTTTCGTCACTAGACTTTTACCTCGTAAAGAGGTTTTTTTTATGGTTTTAGGTCACACTAGTTTTCTTACCATTACGAAGCTCGAGTTAAATCACAATTCTTATTAGAAGCGTAATATTGACAATGTTATTGTAAATGTTGTGTGATTTACAATGCAATAGGTAACCTCGTTCGCAACAACAGCCAACAAAACTGTGGTTAATTAAATGGCATGTTGGATATTGCTTCATAGAGGAGAGCAGTACGAGAAGTGTTGGTGAAAGTGGGGTTAAAGTGGCAAAAATACCGCAAATATAAACATTCGCAGTATCAACAGTAATACACGATAGGCAAAATAAAGCCACAAATTGAGTTTTCTTTTGACACATTGCACCTAAATCCGAACAACCAGACGGTCAAATAGACAGGTGGGTAAGGGATGGGAAAAATGTGGTTGAAGAGGAATCAGGGGGCGGTAGCAGTTGGTCTAGCTGTTACGCATATGCATATGTTTGTATGTATGTACATATGAGCACAGACTACAATAAACTGACACAAAGCAAATATTTTTGTTGTGCTCCATTATAATTTGTATTTGCTATTGTTTTTGAATGGTCAAATAAACCGCAAATGAAAATTGAAAAGCACATTAAGCATTTTTATTGCAATATCGGCAAATTTGTAATCGCTTATTGAAATGAGAGCGTCAAACCAGGGTCGTACAGTGGGCCTGTCATTTTGCGTTGCAAAAATCATGAAAAATTTAAGAAGAATTTGAGAGAAAACTTCGTAGGCTTTGAAATAATAACGTGAAAAGAGTGTTCAGGCTGCTTTAAACTTTTTGGTCAAACTTCAATATTATTTTCTGTGCATATGTACATACAAAAAACAATTGTAAAGGGTGTGTTTTTAGACTTGTGGTTTTTAATCTGACAACACTTTATTCTGAGTTGGTCTTTTTGACAGCTGTCACTTCCTAGCAACGCGTTGCAACGTTTGCAAATTATTGAATTTTATCATCAAAATTCATGCTCGGTTAAGAAATTGCATTTTGTATTTTTTCCATTTTATGATCAGTTTAGTCGACCTTCCGAGGCGGTTATTCGGAATGATAACAAACTTTTTTTTGCCCCAAATGGAAGAACTAGACTTGGCTTACATGTGTTTTCAGCAAGACGGTGCCACATGCCACACAGCACGGAAAACAATAACCCAATTGAGAGGCGATTTCGGTGAAAAGTTTATTTTACGCTTGGGTCTGGTCAATTGGCCGCCTAGATCAGTGATGGGCACGTTTATCGAATCGTTATCGGTTGCTCACACAGACACTAGCCGACGCATGCCGAATGCAAGGTTGGTAGCTGCGGCGAACACACGATTTGAATCAGCTTGCCTTCAACGAGAGCACAGTCTCTCTATGTAGCATGCACCTACGTGGTCACACATTAAAAATTGTGGTTTGCAATAGAAATTATATTCAAACTATTTTTTGAAAATCAAATGGAGTTGCTCAGTTATTTCTTTCAGTACATAAAATGAGCCAAGCGCGCATAGCCTCCCCGTTCGACGTTCTAGCTGCGACTGACCTCACTCTGTTCGCTGCGCTCGGATTTCATGTGTGTATTAGTGAATCGAACAGCTGATTCGCACGCGTGCGAGACTGTGCCCATCACTGGCCTAGATCGTGTGATTAAATGCCTTTAGACTAATTTTTGTGGGATTATGTGAAGTGGCTTGTCTACGCAGATGAGCCCGAGACGATTGACGCCTTGGAAGAGAATATTCGGCGCGTTTTTGCTGACATATGGCCCCAATTGCTGCAAAAAATGGTCGAAAATTGGGCCTCTCGGCTGGAATTTATTCGAGCCAGTCAGGCGGCCACTTGCCCGAAATCATTTTAAAACCAAAATAACAAACCCTTATACTTATAATAAAGCTATTTTCTTCGCCGTAACATTAAATTAAATGCGATTTATTTCTTTTTGAATACCACAACTCTAAAAAAAAGCACCCTTTTTATCACAAATTACTATTTTTGATTTATTTTCCTTATTTTTGTCATGCTTGCTTGGTAAACTTAATTTCTTTTCATTTGTATTCTTAACATTAATTGTATAGTTGTCTTTTTCTTTGAAACCTGAAGTTTCAGATTTTGACTAATAGGGATTAACCTAGGTAAAGACCCGTCAATAGTCTGAATCGGATAACGATATTATAAACATGCATATAAAATGCACAATATCATACATATATTTATAGCATACATAGCATAGGGACGATCGGTTGAAAATCAACCTTACGTTAACGCTTCTAAAAAGTTAACAACTCAAGGTTGCGAGGCTGTATTAGTTGTATTGACTTAACTTTTTAAAGGACAAGAATGGGCAGCCAAATCTAATGCATTTTAAAGAAGATCATTATGACGTGATGTGGCGGGAGTTATTTATCTTCTACCAAAGTTGAAATATAGCCTACTTTTAATGATCTTGTTAAATTACTAGATCGTTAAAAAAGTCCCCGGACTGACACACTCCACTAAATTTTTTTTGACTGACTAGTTCATTTCTAGGCTCCAGTGAAAATTTTAGCGCAGTCGGAAGCTTCGCTGTCGAGTTAGAAATATTATTGTTTTTGAGTTTGAAAAATGGAAAAAGCTAAATTTCGTGGTTTGATTAAACACTGTTATTTGATGGAAAAAAATACCGTAGAAGCAAAGACATGGCTTGATAAGCATTACGGGGTCTCTGCTCCAGGTAAATCAACCATTTGCTATTGGTATTTCAACTTTAAACGCGGTCGTACGAGCACCGAAGACTCGAAGCGTTCGGGAAGACCAAAAGTGGTGATTATCTCAGAGATCATCAGACAAATCCGTCAAATCGTATTGACTGATCGAAGAGTCAAAGTGCGTGAGATTGCTGAGACTGTGGGCGTATCGACTGGGTCAGCGGTTTCGATTTTGCATATGAAAAAGCTCCATGTAAAATGGGTTCCGCAATTTCTAGATATTGAACAAAGGGAAAAACGAGTGGCCGATTCCAAGTCCTGTTTGGACATGTTTAACCGAAATCCAAGCGAATTTTTGCGTCGATATATGTCACCATGGATGAGTCTTGGATCTATCACTACATTCCGGAGTCCAATCGGTCATCAGCTGAGTGGCGAGAGGCCGGTGAAAGCCGTTCGAAGCGTGTGAAGGCAAGTCGATGGGCTGGTAAGGTTTTTGCCAGTGCTAGAGATGGGCATGGGCCTTCTTTTTGAGGCACGACACGGCCCAAGCACGGCTGGTAAAAACTGAGGCCCAACACGGCCCAGCATGGAATTTTTTTAAATAGGCACGGCACGGGACGGACAAACACGGGCGCTTTTAATCAAAATTTTTGTCACTTCGTGGCGTCACTTTTTTATTATTATGGCATCAATCGTGCTATCGATGTTGTAAGTGTTCGCAAATTGTGCGATCAGCGATGAATCCTACAGCTCAAGCTGACAAACAAGCGATAAAACTACCATATACTATCATATTTAAATTCAAAATCTGTACCGTGCTTTCCGTGCCTACCGTGCCTACCGACTTTGGCACGGTAAAACACGGCAATTTTTTATAAGGGGCCCAACACGGCACAACACGGAATTTTTTTTAAATAGGCACGGCACGGCACGGCCCATGCCCATCTCTAGTTATGGTTTTAAATTTCAAACGGTTTTTACCGGTTAAAGGTTACGGTTTCGGTTAGGGTTTTAATCCCTGATAAATACATTTGTAGTTTCTTTTAAAAAACTAAAAAAAAAAATTTCCCTAACTCGAAGTCTCCCTAACTCGAACTTTTTTCTTGGATAATGGTGATCAGTGCTGCCAACTTTTTATCAAAAAGGAAAGCTTTTTTTGACTGAAGAGAATAAAAAAAATAGCTGAAAATATTTTAAACAAAGCGCAAAAAAATCGCATTGTTATGGTCTTAATTTATGTGTTTTATTTATAATATTTTCAACAGGACGTCTAGTTCTTCGCGATTTGTTTTATTATTTTGTTGTAAGTGGTTGCATGAGCACGCAAATCACCTAGCTTCGCAGTTAACGTAGTCTTGCGGTAGACCCTTTTTTTGTCAAAATTTTTTTTGCTTTTTAGCTAAGCAACACGGCACTTTTGCTCAAATTCTTTTGGCATAGCAAAACATGAGTAAATCACCCACCACTTCCAAGCACTTTTAATATTGTGATGATAGTTTGCCGTAAAGTAGTGTTGGTGGTATTGGAAAATATCGATAAAAACGTGTGAGTAAGCTGCCACTCTTACATATATTTCTGCCAAAACTGGTATATGTTTACCGCAGTAGTCAAATTTTTCCACAGACTTATTAAAAACGGTATATTTTGGAACCAAATTTTTTTTCTTGGAAGTGCTGCTACATATTTTTATGAAATTGGTGGCAACATAAAAAAAGCGGAAAAAAGCCAAACGCATTTTTAAAAAAGCCTAAGTTGTCAGCACTGATGGTGATTTGAGTTAGGGAAGCGAAAAAAAAAGATTTTTCAAAAGCTTTCGTCCTGTGCGTCGCTGGTACCTAGTTACCTAGTGACTGACAGATTGTACCAAATCCCCTTTTTTTGATAAATTTGAGGACCCAGATAACAAAAACAATTACGGTGTTCACTTGACCCTAGAAGCGGTGCAGATTGAAAACGTTGCAAGCTTGCTGTGAGAACAGTGCTTTACGTGCAACGCGTTGAACATATTCAACAAAATGTGTACAAAAAGCAGCCCACTGTGGTTATGTGCAACGCTTTCCACATAAAGCGCTGATCTCGTAGCAAGCTTGCAACGTTTTCAATCTGCAACACTGCTAGGGTTAAGTAAACACCGTAAATCTTAAAATTTGTCTAATGGTAAAACTTTTTTTTTAAATTTTCTTATTAATTTCTAGCTCTTTTCACTAGTGAACTTACGTTTTTTTGCAAAACTTAGTATTGCCACAATCGGTTTGCATTTTCTGAAATCATATGAGGTATAATTAGAACGCGTTTTTAAAGAAAAATCGATTTTTTATTCAGAAAACCATTAGAAAAACAACCTCAATAGGACTGGTCGAGTAACATATAATAAATTGATGATTTGAAGGTTCCCGCCACATCATTGCTGTTTGATACTTAAAATGGCTTCGCTCGCGGGGAGGTGCCGCTACAGTTCACAAGTGAAATAGAAAGCAGAAAGCTGAAAGCATTTCCGCTCGAAAATTTCCGAGGTGCCACAGAACTTCAAGTGATTTAATTTTTTCTTAGCATTTCACCAACCTTTTCGAACTAGTCTGCTATGGGATGGCCCTTCTCAGATTAAACTTCCCAAGGGTATGTTCAGCAACGTTTTACAGTTTATCATTGAAGAGCAATAGGTTTTAATTTTTTTCATTTTAAATTAATATAATTAAATTTATTTATATAATTGATTTCGTATAGCTTAAAAAAGAAGTCTTTTTGCGAATTATAGGAGCAGTTCTTTTGGAAAAAAATCTGAGAAAGAAAAAATAAATAATAAATAAAACCATTACTGTCATGTACACAATCAATATAGCACGAAAACCAAAACTGCACAAAAATTATTTGTACACCAATTTCAACCATTTTTAATACTCTAGGCTCTCACACTTTAGTTTGTAGAACTTTTTAAGTAATATTTTAATTAATTATGTTTATTTATCATCTCTACTCTATATATGAAGGCAATCTAAAGCGATTAAAACTAACAAAAAAACGAGCTTTAAATGATGCACGTAAACTTCACTTTAAAAGCACTGACATAAATATTTGGCTTTTTATACTTTTTGTAGCTTTTTGTCAATAGATAGGATAGCGTGTTTGTATTAGAGGTCTGCATGAATGCATTCATTTCTAACTCCACAGTACAGTAGTGTACTGTACCCAAATATACTGCACTAAATTTTTGCTGTGCAGTATATTCAATAACTCATTGGGAGTGAGTGACAGTTTAAGTCGTTCGCTCTATAATGAATACTTTGTATGCTTTGATTTGTAAATATTCCTCATTGGATAAAGCTTTGCCCTTACCCATTTTGAATTTATATTGGTTAAAATATTTGAAATTAACAAACAAACAAACAAAAACAAACAATCAATGAGCGAAAAATATGAGTCCACTTACAAAAAAGAATGATAGCGAAAAGATAAACACATGTCTTATTCAAGTGGCGCAAAGTTAGGACCTCAAAATTTGTCAGGTTTTTATCTTCTAAATTTTTGTTAACACTTAAAGGCATTGCTTTAAATGCTCTTGTTGGTCAAAATACAACAATTCAATGATCTTAAATTATTCTTTAGAATACATAGTTTGGAAGCAGTGGGCGATAGAAAACTCTTTTAACAGGGTGTCATATTCAAGTGGTGAGGAGTGAATGCATATAGGAGAATGTGTGACAGAAACATTTGCAATATACAGTTATGGAAATAATAATAGAAACGACAGTTATTTTGACATTACAATCAAACATGAAGATCAAATTCCGTTGTTTTGGCATCAATGGAAAGGTCATATCAATCCCGTTTGAATGATACACAACTTCACTTAACCCATTAAATACCCATCGAATTATTTGAACTTTTGTAAAAGTCTACTTTTGAAACTTTTTCCTCGGGCTTAAACAAAAAATTTTTTGATGCAAAAAGTTCCTCCAAACAAAACTTATAGTGACTGCAAAATACCATTACTATTATAACCCATTTTTCCTTCTTTTCAATTTTCAAAAAATCATAAAAAAAATATTTGCGAAGAGATTTTTGAAAAAAAATTTTTCCTGTCACTATTAGTTTTGTTTGGAGAAACTTTTTGCATCAAAACATTATTTGTTTAAACCCGAGGAAAAAGTTTCAAAAGAAGACTTTTACAAAAATTCGAAATATTGGATGGGTATTTAATGGGTTAAGTGAAGTTGTGTATCATACAAACGGAATTGAAATGACCTTTCCTTTAATGCCAAAACAACGAAATTTGATCTTTATGTTTGATTGTAATGTCAAAATAACTGTCGTTTCTATTATTATTACCAAAGCTGTATGTATGTATGTATGTGCACAAGCACACATGCATAGTATATCTTTTTATTTTAACTACAGTTGCTTTAGACCGTTTGTCATGAAAGCCTATGGGCTAAAGATTCAAAACTATATAGCACAAAACATAAAAACCATCGAGCATTTTACGACACCACCTCATGGACAGCAGTTGAGGTGTAACATATGGAATAAATCAGCATGACTTGAATGAAATTATTAAAAAGTTGTATATTTACGAGCTTCGGACAGGACCAGACCAAGGCGAAAAAAGAGCAGACTTCCAACCAAAGTTCAAGAAGGTTTACACACAAAGTTGTTTGCCATTCGCTGGCAGCTCGTCGAGGGCTTATTTACTTTAAGACGCCAACACACAATGTGAAAGTTTGTTTCGCAAAAAGTTGATGGCAAAAACTTAAACTTGGCTTTGACTTTCGTTATATGCTCTTAGTAAATGGAAAATATTTTTTGCCAGTTAGAAATGGCGACGTTTTAATTTAATTTGCCAGTAGAGAGAAAAAATGGCTTGGAAAATATAATAGATTGGGAGAGAGAGAGTGAGAGACAGAGACAGAAACATAGATTTGAATAGAATATCTGTTTTACAATTTATTTATTATTTCCGTGTGGCTAACGGGTATATACAAGTTCTTGTTGTTATTATTATTGAGTAACTAATTACAGGAAAATGCACACAACAAATTTGACTTCTTTGAATTAAGATAATGTAACGTTACGTGACTTGAAGTCTGTATTTACTTAATTATTTTAGTGTCGTCCAAGATATATTTTTTAATTTTTTTGTATATGCATATTTATTTGTATTGAGAACACGCATTGCGCTACTTAAAGTGCTTTTTGTGTTTTGTTAATTTTGTTAAAGCAGGTATGGAACAGTGTCTTTTTAGCCGAGCCCGGTAATTTCAAAATTTAAAGTTCCAAATGTGGCAAGTCGGCGACCCCTGTTTTTAAAATGACATAAAACTAAAATATATTAATCGAGCTAGGTCCAACTTTAATTTAAAGATAATTTTCAATATAGAAATAAGTTTTGTGCATTAGGGTGGGTCAATTTTTTTCGACTCAATGCAGGTATCAAAATCTTAAAATACAGTGAATTTTAAGAAGATTTGCCCAAGAAACCATAGGTCTTAAATCATTTTCGAGCTTCCGATTTTTAACGAGAAACTGCATATTTTTCTGTCATTTAAAACACGTTTAGATACCTAAGCGAGTGCATAAAAAGTATATTGTTTCACTTAACATCTTTTCAAGAAAATTATAAATTTTTAAAAATAAAAAAATTAAATTAAAAATTAAAAATTTATTTTTATAATTTTGTTTACATTAAAAAAAAAATATTTTTTAATAAATAAAATTATAAAATTGGAATTAATTTGCATTTGACCGTTTATTAACGCCCTTTTTAGTGCCACGCTCACTTTCATTTTTCCTTCAAAAAATTCTTTGAAGTATTGAGAATATATAGTTCAAGTTTCAACACGATATCTAGCCTAGTTCAAAAGTTACAGACTTTTGCCACCAGCATCAGCCGAAAAGAAACGCGTGTTGGTACAAAATACATGCAAAATACATATAAAATGGTACAAAATTTGAATGTTGTATTTTGTTCGTATTTTGTACCAGCACGCGTTTTTTTTCGGCCGATGTTGATGGCCAAAGTCTGTAACTTTTGAACTAGGTTAGATATCGGGTTGAAACTTGAACTATATATTCTCAATACTTTTTCTATTATCTTAAAGTGACTTGTGAGGTCAACCAATTCAAACGCCAATTTTTTAGCGAATCCAGAGGCAATATTTTAATGCGACTAATTTAAAACTCTTGTGCATTGATGCCTCTTAAAAATGGTTATGATTTTTTTTCAAAGATGACTTGCACTTTTTTTAAATTCAATTTGACGTAAATTCGCACGGGACATCGCCACGGGACATTTTTTACCATCACTATTTTTATGTTCTTTCTGTCTCTCTATTTTGTAAATTATATATCCAAAACAGCCCGAAAAACTAATTTAAATTAAACTTTAAATATATTTCTTTGAATGGTTAAAATGGTTCATGTTACAATTTTACTGTCCTACTTAGTGTAGTCGTTAAAATACAAACGGTTCATTTTGGAAGTCAATTTTTAAGAAAATTGACTTAAATTTGGAAAAAGTGAGTTTATTCCAATGCACTATGGTCCAGATGTCGTTTTTTTGGCATAAAGTCGATTTTTCGATGTTAATATATCGTTGTTTTTTATTTTAATCTTAAAGTAAATTCATCATACATTATACAAATTTTAATTAAAAGCTTTAAAAGCGCCACCAAAGCTTTTTGAGAGCTTTTAAAAGTGAGCTAGCGATTAGCTGATTTCCGAATAGAGATTTGCGCCAAAATATTTAGTTGCTTTGTGTTGTGCCACACGCGTTAAATTGGTCCATAAAATTTAACTAAATTATGGAAAGTAATCTTCAAGGTATGCTCTATTTAATGTATATTGTTATTTTATGTGTAGTTCAAGGGATTTAGTGTTGTGTAATGTCCAATTTATGTGTATTTTTTTTTAGAAAACTAACATGCGTTCTCCGTGTTTCGTGGAATATAACTAATAAGCTGTTCCATGCCGAAAGCAACTAATTGGTCCAGATTGTACTTGTGAGTGTTGTCTTTAGCCACAAACTAAAAACTCATCCCCGTTCGTCCCCCTTTTCTAATTTTTTTTTGCTAAAATCTGATTTTTTTTCGTAGTTAGATATTGAGGGGGGCTAAAACATGGTCAAATTAAAAAACTTAAAAAAATTATAAATTCTACTTTTGCCTGATTAGCAAACATGCGAAGAATGAAATATTTTCCTGTATATATAAGTTTATACAAATTTTTTTTACTTTTCAATGAGTAGGAAAAAAGAAGGGTGGTGAAGACAAGGTCCAACTACAAAACAAAAAATATTATAAATTCGACATCAGCCTAACTAAGTTTTATTCCAAATTTCAAGTCCCCTTCTTTACATTAGGATTTTATAAAAATATTTTACATATGTTTCTCATAGTCGGATGGGGGGAAGAAGGCGTGATCCAAATCAAAAAATTTTAAATTCTAAATTAGTCTAACTGAGGTTCATGTAAAGTCCCAAGTCTCTAGCTATACAATTAGACTTTATGCCTAAAAAAAACGACATCTGGACCATAGTGCAATGAAGAAAAATTTCAACAGATGTGAATTTTTGATCAATTTTACGTTTTTGGCCGCGGTGGACCTTTCTGTGGAAATGCCCATATAATGTTTGTAATTTTGACAACCTAATTAAAAATGCTGCCACCTAGTCCAATTTAGATTTTCGCAGTCAGGGTCAGCGATGCCTCATTTTTAGTCAGCATTTCAGAAACTACAGATGTCGAGTAACTTGTATTGTTTGTCGAGCCAAAAATTAAATATTTAAATTGTTTTTATATTAACTAAACAAAATCAAATCATATCGGAAATGCGTTCAGCGGAGTTCTATTTTACTAGTAATTTCTGTGGCAGCCCTGTATATACCATATTTGCCAGCATAAGTTTAATCAGTGGGCTAGTCTAATGCTAGAGATTTTTGTAGTATGGTAAAGGTCTGCTTACGGGCGTTATATCTGTTTTTATTTTCGGCGTCATATCGGTTACAGTGTAAATTGGGTATAAGTCCTTTCGCTTATGTCGGTTCTTCATAAATATTATAGCAAATAATATAAGTTAACGTAATTACAAAAATTCAATTATTAAAAAGTACTTATACATTAATTTATTTTGCAAGAAACTTATAAATTTATATTTGAGTGGTTTGATGTACATACATATGTATGTCTACATATATAGTATATATTGTATATATTATATGCATACATATGTGAACAATATATGTAAAAGATGTTGTTAAAAGAACGTGTGTGTTTCGCACAAAATGACAGCTAATAAGATCTAGTACATGAAAGTAATTAAATGTTATGATACTTATCAAATTAGTGACCCTCGGCTGACTTATTTCCAATGTGCACATGACAGTAAGTTTTGCAATATAAATATTTTAATTAAATTGAATGATTGATACTCGTATACCATGAGCCATTAAGCGGCTTCCAATAACAAACTGCAAGTGGCAAATCTATATTGCAAAATGCAGGTTCATTCACTCATTACTGACTGATGGTACAGCATGTCGCTGTCTCTTTCTCTGTTCCTGTCACTGCACTACACTGTCTGCTCTCGAGTTCTGTAGAGCCATGAGTTATAATTAAATATTCAGCAAATTTCACATGCAATAGTGATAGCTCGAGTGCTGCAGTCTTTTGTGGACTGTGCATATTCAACTAGTGACAACAGCAGCGACATCCTTCAAACGAATCCTACATCCTCCCGTTGATGCGACGAGACTTTTGACTTCGACTCCTCATGACTATAACGATGACGATGGCGACGACCTCAATTTCGCACTTAACAGCACAGCAAACCGCATCAAGCTGCTTGCGGTGAATATAACAATGTTACAATGCCGACGGCTTAGCACAAGATATAACGAACAATTTTATTATAGTTTAAATTCATTTAAATATTTATCACTATTGAGTGAAACCTTAAAAACATCAAGAATTAAATCTATGTATTTGTTGATGTTTAAAATCCACAAAATTAATTAAATAATTATCACTGTAAGCATCACGAAAGGAAAGGCGACTAGCAATATATAGTTACAGGAAGAATGAATAGTTTTCTATGACTGTCCGATCAGATCGAGTTATATACCGATCGAAAGGAATAGTTTTAACTAACAAAAAAGCATGCTAAGCCTCACGTGGTTCGTGAAATACAGAGGTATAAGTGGGACGAGCAAAATTCAAATGATTGCAGCCGATGGGCTCGTTGAAGCCTTTTAATGAACTTTTTAATTATTATCAAGAATGCGCGTCGAATGACACCTCGATCCGACCACAGGTTCAAAAGATAAATAATTGTTTTTGTCACTAGACTTCTACCTCGTTGAGGTTTTTTATAAGATAATATATAACAGGCTTATTCAGAGGTGTGCTTGAATTTTTTTATTATTTTTTAAGAATGTCATGACTGATATATTTAAAAGCTTAAACTTTTCTGAGAACTATTCACCAACTATCAACACGATTATGCATCTTTTCAGTATTGTATACCGACCTTGCCAGCATAAGCCCAAGCGACGGATTGGCCTTATGGCCCTATTTGTTCGCAATTCACACATGGAAGCGAAACAGGGGGTGTCTGGTTCGAGCCTCGGTAAAATATTTTTATTTTTTTAATAATAATCATATTTTCATTTTGAATAATTGCATAATGAATTAATCATAAACATTCCTTTTGAGTCGCTTTTTAAAATAAGACCATAATCATTTTTATCAAAAAAAATAAAACTCATACATAATAAGGGTATTCAGAAACTCTAATATTTGTGTTATGTGGCAAAGTGTTATATGTTGTAATGACAACAAACACACAGAAAAACGTATATCACACCAAACATGCCTTGGGGTATGTATATAAAATTTGTCGTATTGAGACAAAATTTCAAAAGGAGAAAGGTTGCCAGACTGCTAAAAGTATCTAACGAAATATGGTCACACTTAGGTTGGTATTGATATTGGCTGTAAAAGATACTAGCTTTTCTTGGTCCGGTGGCTTTACGGTTAGAGTCGCTGACCTGTCAGAACTCGAATTTTCAGTTAAATAACTAGCGTTCGAATCACACAAATGATAATTTTAGTGATTGTCCGTTAGGACAGATTTTAAATTTAAATAAAGAGATGCAATTATTTTTAAATTATTAAATTGATTTTTAACAGTGGCAAAAGCATTAAAAAACACAAGAGTAAGAGAGGGTGAAACCAAACGCATGAGCTAAAACGAAATAAAGAAAATGCTTGCTTTATACAAAACAGCTGTTCATTGAAATTTAACTCACTGATTTTATAAATACGACAACAGAAACTTAAAAAGGTCACTCACTAGCTACAGTGTTATCACTTTGCAACATAACACAAATATCATAGTTTCTGAATACCCTAAATGATTACTAATGGTTTTTATTTTATTCCACTCAAAATACTACTGTGGGCAAAAAGTACCGGGAATTTTAAATTTAAAAAATTTTGGGATTCCAATTGGAAAAAATGTTTGTACTTTTAGGTTGGCACTACTATCATTAACATCTGTGCAAAATTATACGTTAAAATATTCATTAGTGTTTAAGTTACGATTAGTTTTGTACGACGCCAAATGTGCATTTGGCGATTTTTGTGCCAAAAAACGGTCAATTTCATCGAAAAAAGCCCCGCGTGGAAGTTGATGAAACAATGTTTTCTGACTATCAGGATAAGATAAAACGCATTATTACGGGCGATGAGACTTGGATCTACGCTTACGACATGGAAACTACCGATCAATCGAGCGAATATCGGCAAAAGGTGGGCCGAGACCGAAAAAATCGCGTCAAATTCGCTCAAAAATCAAGGTCATGTTGACAGTTTTTTTGGATTATCGTGTTGTAGTTCATAATGAATTCCTTCCGACCGACCAAACTGTCAACAAGGAATATTTTTTGAGCTATATGCGTCGTTTGCGCGAAGCTATGCGTAAAAAGAGGCCAGAACTATGGGCTGACAGCTAATGGTTCTTGCAACACGATAATGCGCCCTCTCATACTGCCCCTGTTCTATGTGTTCTAACTCGACCAAAATTGTCCCGCAGCTACTTTTTTCGCCTGATTTATCTTTGTGTGACTTCTGGCTATTTTCTAAGCTCAAAAGACCTCTCCGAGGACATCGCTTCGGGTCGATTGAGGAGATTCAATCAAAATCGCCAAATGCACATTTGGCGTCGTACAAAACTAATCGTAACTTAATCACTAATGAATATTTTAACGTATAATTTTGCACAGATGTTAATGATAGTAGTGCCAACCTAAAAGTACAAACATTTTTTCCAATTGGAATCCCAAAATTTTTTAAATTTAAAATTCCCGATACTTTTTGCCCACAGTAGTAAAACTCAATATTTACTTGGGTTATTTATGTTATTATATTTTTACAAATAAAAATAACTTCATAAAAAATAACAGCTGCTATGTATTAATGACAAAAAAAAAAAAGATAAGCTACTCACTTTCTAGAAAAAAAAATTATGCCGGGAGGTAGCTTTGGGGTCCCTTAGATATAAAATAATATTGGTAAAAAATCTAAGAGAGAAGCCGTAAATTACTGTTGAGTTTTATTTTGAGATACAATAATGATTAACAGCAGAGCTCGCAAATAACAGTTAACACTTATTTCTTTTTCGATCTGTTCACTGAAAAAACAGAAAAAAAAATAAAACCTAGAAGATTTCTCACTGAGAGAAAAACTTACTTCTTTTCGTTTGTGCTCTCTGCTCAGTATTTTCCATTTAGAAAATAAATTCTTTCTGTATACTAATAACAGTTAAAAAAAGACTTTTTAGCTAGTGCTCCCGGAATAACTGTTAGCAAATGAGCAAAACACAAAAGTGTTAGTCAAAAGTGTCTTTTCAAGTTGTTGTTGTTTAAGTTGCGCAAAAATCGACACAAACTCCCGAAAAAGCAACACACCCACAGAGATCAAGATAACTTTTTTGGTAACTATTTTTGTTTACATTAACAATTGTTATTTAGAATTAAGCTTTACAATTAAAAGTGAATTAATTTAATTTGCTATCATATTTAAAAAACGATTGAGTTTTGTCTTTTAGACGCACCAATTTACGCAAAATTGTAGCAAAAAAAAAACGTTTTAAATTTTCAGAAGGCACTTTCGATGTTTTCTCCAGACGAAACAGTTTTTGAATGACACAACCATAAGGAAACAAAATTAAATGTTATTTCTTGACTGATAAGCCTACTGAGAAAAAACATAAATTAATGTTTTGTTCTAATCCCTTTTATCGTTCTGTCAGCTAATAACTGTTATTTTCTGACACACTGAAAGTGTTGACTGTTATTTGCGAGCTCTGATTAACAGTGAAGAAAAACGCTCGAGTCGTAAATTTAAACATCATGGCGGAAATGCAGAGATCGAGAAAAAATAAAGATTTTGGTATAAACCATTCTTTTCTAGGTCCTTTATAAGTGTGTTATTTTTTTTATAGAAAAATATAATCATTATTAACGGTCCCTGAATTTTCCGTTTATTTAAATTGTCTGCCTGGATGCATCTGTGCCGAATTCGTCAGCAATAATTCAATCAGTGCATTAGCCAAATGCCAAGTTTGAGGTTGTATCTGTTAATACACTTTTAAAATTTAAGAATTGTATGCAATTAAATGTTATTGAGAATTGTTAAATATTGGATTGGTACATTATTGTATTACTCAAAAGTGCCTGGGCATATACATATGTAAGAGTTAAATCGGTCTGGTCTAGTTGGTTTTATACATCTTGACCAAATTTGGTTTGAATCCATCCGTTTTATTATATTTGTAGCTGCCATTAACACTATTGGTCTATAATTAATGATAAGTAAGTGAATTGTTGTTGTTTCTTGAGATATCTCAACGTTTGGTTGCAACGCACTACAAGAGCATCAAATTTTTGGCGTTCCGAACGAAATCTACGTGGCTAGGCACAGGTACCCTACTGTCGAGTGCGCTCGGCTGTTACGCATTTGACTTTTAAAATCTGGAAATATTAAAAAAAAAAAATTTAACGTTTGATTTGACACTGTATTATCATATCAATTTGGTGCCGTTTTAGATAAAATGTACTATATTAATTACATTTGCTTTAACATTTGAACATACAATATTGGCCAAAACTGAAGCAACATTTTTTTTAATGATCTTTTTTGTATGAAAACAAAGTTATACATTTTTGTTTTTCTTATTTAATTATATCTTTATCATTGATTATCAAAATCTTAAGGTATTCAAAAATTTTTAAATATAAAATTAAAATCCAAAGAATATTTTACGTTGTAAATCTAATTTTAAAAAAATATATTGAAATTAGTATTTCTTTGCGAATCCTTTTTCTGGAAACACTCGCGCATCTTTTAGTCATAGGAGTAATTAAATTATAAATTATATTCCGTGAATCGGCTTTCCTGGCTAGTTTTACGACTTCGAACTGATCTTCCTTTGTTATTTAAATTTTTTGGTTGATTAGCGAGATATCGATCTCCCACAAGGTATCAATTGGGTGAAGATCGGGCGATTGAGCAAGAAGGAAAGAACTTTTGTCTCCTTGCTCTTTAACCAATACTTAACCACTTTTGCTGTATGTTTCGGTTCGTTCTCATGATGGGGCCTACTATGTATGTAACCGAAAATTATCGTAATTCAATCATTGAATCGACTTTTAAACAAAAATTAATTACTAATGAATTACTTTTTTTTTTTACTAATTTTTTACTTTTTTAATTACTAATGAATTTGATAAATAATCAGTACCTAACAGGTATAAAATAATATATAAAAAAGTCGTTTAATCAATAACTTTAAAATGGTTTTGTTCTATTGCACTCTGCATTTAATTTAAATTTTCTTTTTCATTTACCTACCATTCATTTCATTTATCTACCACTGTTAATCTTTATTTATCTGTGCTCTTCTCGGCTGTGTAAAATATAAACAGTTGGTGATCTGTAAGTTTTATCCCATAAAAAAACCTCTTTACGAGGTAAAAGTCTAGTGACGAAAACATTTTCATGCCCCAAAATTCTTGACATCCAATTTTGTGACGAATAATATTAGGTTTTACACATAAATTATTTTAAACAAAATTTTGGCACTCGGCACATTGCGCTTAAATGTCTCAATTCTTCATACCAAATAAAACTCACTGTATTGCGCAGTGCCGATAACATATAACATATTTTAAAGTGATTGCATGTGTAGATTTTTCTTGAATCGCCAAAATATGGAAAAAAAATCCCTTACTTCACCTGTAGCTTTTTACCTTTTCAATTAAAGAAAAAACTTTGAAGGTATGCCTAAGAGCCCTTCGAAATACCTTTTTAACGATATATAGATCGCATCTGTAGCTTCTATCGTTTGCTACGGGGGTTTCAATTTTAGCGGTTCTTAGCGATTTCCCGCTAAACTAGTCGTAGAACAAACGTTTCTAGATTTTTAATCGGGAACGAGTCCTTATTCACCGATTTAAGATATGTCGACGCGTATTTTTGATTAGAATTGTTAAAAGTTAAAAGAAAATTCAAAAAGGCTCCAACGGCCCCATTTGCTCAAATTATTTAAATTTTTCACCTCCCACTTACACCTGTTTATCTCACGAACCAGGTGAGTTTTCAAAAGTCTTAGTATGTACATTTGTAAGTTTAATTGATACCTTTCGATCGGTATATTGACCTGATCGGACAGTCATAGCAAATTTTCCATTCTTCCTGTGTATATCCAGTGGCTCACAGCTTAAAGTATTCACCCTTATTTTTGCTTTAACTGCTATGTTAGTCAAGTTATCGCAAAAAAAAACTGACACAAAACTTTTTTTAACCCATTGAGTACCCTTGGAAAATTTCGAATTTATGTAAAAGTCACTTTTCAAAACTTTTTTCCTCGATTTTTTCCAAAAAATGTTGGGATGCAAAAAAATTCTTGGAACAATTCAAAGAGTAACTGCAAAAAAAAAATTTTCAAAAATATTTTTGTTGGTATTTTTTATAATTTTTTGAAAATCCTAAAAATTACCATTTCAATCCATTTTTCCTCATTTGCAGTTTTCAAAAAATTATAAAGAAATACTAGAAAAAATATTTTTGAAAATTTTTTTTTGCAGTTACTCTTTGAATTGTTCCAAGAATTTTTTTGCATCCCAACATTTTTTGGAAAAAATCGAGGAAAAAAGTTTTGAAAAGTGACTTTTACATAAATTCAAAATTTTCCAAGGGTACTCAATGGGTTAAAAAAAGTTTTGTGTCATTCAAACGGAATTTACACGACCTTTCCAAATATATTTTTTTTTTTGCGATAACTTGACTAATATAGCAGTTAAAGCAAAAATAAGGGTGCATACTTTAAGCTGTGAGCCACTGTATGCTAGTCGCCTTCGCACCCTTCGTGCTGCTTTCGTACATTTATATTTATGGTCATTTCTCATTATGGGTTGCAAAAATCATTTCTTTTGAGCCACCCTCTGATCCTTACACAGGGTGCTCAAAACTTTTGGGTCAATATTTTATAAATTCATTTCAATGCATATTTTACGAGTGTAAATATTAAACCAATTATTTTTCATCGTCCCAAGTTTGCATTTATTATTTATTTTCTTTATAAAAATCGAGGTGCTATATGTTTGGTAAGCTACAATTTTTTTGTTTGTATTTTAAGAAAAACCTTAAATTTGTATGAAATTCAAGCGAAAGCGATTTCTGTCTGCACCCTGGAGTTTTAGTTTTTTAGAAAAGTAGATGAAAAAGTAAATATATACGCATGTTTTTATTATGTCGAAATTGTCCGAAGCGGATCACTAAAACAAATTGCTGCCATAGGAACGATCAGTTAAAAATCAACCTTTAGTATGCAAAACTTTTTTGGTTTTTTAAGTAACCTTAACTCGTAGATGATGTGTTTTGTATTGCTTTGTATTAGGCATAAGCAATAAAAATCCAACTTATACTTAAGATATCCCGATGAATTGAACAAGTTGATATTTGTCATTGTTCTATAGATACTTATCGAATTTGGTAAACATTATTTGAAGCTCCTTTTTGCTATATATATAAATGATCCTTTTAGAATTCTGATTTGCAATTTTATAGTAATTTTAAAAATTTTTAAAATGCAATAAGATATTATATCATAATATTCACAGCATATACTTGGATTGTGCTCTTCTTCTTCTATCACCCTGATACATGTTTTATTGCGAGGTTGCAGTAGTTTTTTTAATTCCACTTTTAAATGGACACATCCAGGCAGACAAATCTTTATAACTTAATTATAGTATTGATTATCAACGCGATTTTAGTAAGCGTCAGTTGACGGAAGGTGACGGAAGCAAGTTTTTTTCTACCAAAGTTGAAATTAGCCCAACTTTAGTGTTTTATTTTTACTTTGCTGGTTTACAAAGAAACCGGAATAGGAAAAAAACGTATATTGTTTTTCATTAAACAATAACATACTATTCAAATACCAAAAAAAAAAGTAAGATCAGTAGCATATTTTATCATAAACTCTGCTAAAAAATTTATATTTTTTGTGAAGAGTTGCGAAAAAAGTTTATGTTAAGTTTAAAATTCTTTTGGATTCTTAATCTTTAAAGAGTTCTCTATGCATTTATTATTCCCACAAGAAAATGATTTTTGTCACGGTTTTTGGCCTGCGGCCCCAGTGTGCGGTGTGTGTGCTGCTTTTGTTGTTATGCCTTTGCCTATTTTCTCTTCTGGAGCTTTGCCTGTAAATTATCTGTTGTGCTCTGTGCTCAAAGTCTCGCCATTTCTATTCCTCTGTAAGCGCTGTTTGTTTACTAATTTAAATTTCATTTTAGCTCAAATTGAGTGCTTTCAACTTTCTTACTTTGGCTCGGTGTCTCGTTGAACTCAGTCAACATTATGTCTTGCTGCAATAAGTCTTGCTCATTCAAGCAATTGGCTGATTCCACTCATTTTCAATTTGTTAATTGTTGGTTGTGTGCGCATACATATTATGCATGCCAAATGTGCCGGCCTTACTGGACACGAATGCGATAAAACCAAGTCCTCTGCTACTGTCGTAAACGTTGAACCCGCGACTTCCCCATTCCTCCTACATTGTCAGTTGTAGCCCACCGTATACAAGTTTTTATGTCTAATGTTTCTTCTGTCACACTTGTGAGTCTGTAACTTGTTTTATAGCCAGCAAATAGCGAATGTATCTGTTCAAAATTCAACTTTTTTGTACCCCGTAATATTTCTTCTTTTAATATCTGTGTCTCTTACAACGATTTTTCTATTATCTGTTATTTAAATTGTTGGCCCAGTCTTATGATCGCCAATGAGTCTAAGCCAAAAAAGCGAACCCGTCTTTTACCTGTAACTTTTGTATTACGAGGTAACAATCTAGTGACGAAAACATTTCCATATTTCAAAATCTTAGATTTGTTAAAGTTGAAGCAATTTATCTCATACCTCTTAAGGGGTTTTTATTGAAACCATGTTTTTCAAACATGTTCATACGATTACTTAAGTTTTTCTGATCCGATTTTGATGAAATCAAACGACGCAGAATTAACGGCGCAATCATCGCCAAATCATCGACTAAAAAAAAATACTAAAAATCGATTTTTAATTTTCAAAATGCAAATGCAATTTCATTACCACAAAAAAACAATTTTTTTTGTGGAGGTGCACACAATAAAGGCATTTATGTTAACTAGTCCCCCGTATGCTCTTCGGAACAGCTCTCAAAGATATTTTAGATATGCGGTAACAAAATAATCTGCAATGTCGTTCGGTTAAACTGTTATCAGACTTTTATTTGTTTATGCTATTTAGCCAATTGGCAATGTGATGAGCAGACAAATGCTGATTGGCCTAAAAAGCCAACATGCGTTGGTTAATTTAGTTGGGAAGTGTGATATAGTAATCTAATAATAACTATGTACTTACCATAGCATTGTGCTCCTTGACGGAGGTGGCATTTATCACAAGTTGGTTGAGATTGTTCTGAGTGTTGTTGCAGTACGTACTCGTCTTTGTATTGTTGGTGCAATGGCAACGTCCATAATCCGATCGCTGATCTTTGTGCGAGATGCCAAAGATGAACGGTCCGCTCGAAGCTTCAGCAGAAACAGCTGCGGAACCAACTGCCTCCACTTGACTGCCTCCAAACTCCATATTGCGACGCGTGCAGAAATCATCCTCAAAACGTGACGAGTGTGGCAGGCAATGCGTTTGTGAAACTGTGTGACTTTGCGGTTGTGCGAGTGATTTTTTCAGATAATAGGCAACATCCTGATAGTTAACATTGCCATAGCGCGGCGGTGAACAGTCTGCTGCAGAGTTGGAACTACAATTGGATTTCATGGTGGCCGTAGAGCTGGTGGAGGAGATAGCCTTAATGCATTGCTCGCGCTGCAGCCTGTCAAAACAAAAGTCACTGGACTGCACCGTTGGTGATGGTGGGCTACCATACGGGTAGCCAATGTGGGGGCTCTGCAGATGTTGGTTGTATTGTTGGGAGAGCGCATCAAAGTCGTTGAAGCCGTGTAATCCCTTAACGCTGTCGCGTTTCTGTTGTTGTACATAGGGCGATACGTAAGCAGCAGCGTTTGCATTGGCGGTGGCATCGGTGACATTATGCTGCGCTGGCAAAAGTGTCACTGGCAGTGTTATGCCAGCCATGGGTGTAGCTGTTGTTGTTTGTGTTGACGGTTTTTTCCCACCAGCCATAACCAGCATGAGCTGAGGACGACAATCTCCAAGCAGTGGGCGCTGTGAGCTGTTGTTGGAATGATTACGTTGCATGCAAGTCGAACTTAGCGACATGTTGTCATCGTAGTCATCCATGACCTCAACTTTACACCCGTAAGTATGTCCATAGATGGTCATCGCCGTTGGTTGATCATGATGATGATCGTAGTACTTGATAAGCTTCATGTCTGCGTTGGGCGGCGGCGACTGCTGTTGAAAATGGTGTCCATGGTCATGATGGGAGCTATTACCAGCGACACTGTCAGTTGCATTGCCGATGCTGTTGCTGCTAGATTTGCTGCTGCTGCCAAATAGCTTGGCTAATTTGACAGTCATATTTCCAAGACGTTTGCTTTTGCCAGAAAACTTTTTCAATTAAAATATTGCCCAACACCAAAGATAATGGCAGTTGCTAAGTTCCACAGTTGCTGTTGCAAATACCGGTCTAATTTAAGTTGAGTTTCAGTCGTCCTGATATAAAAAGGAAAGAGAGAACATTAAAGCTGTATTTAAGCTATTGTTGTAAAAGTCGATTTGTGATATTTAAATTTGTTACTAAAGTCATACATATGTATGTATATAGTAATGTTTCACATAAGATTATCTGTTAAAGTGTACCCATCGAAATTTTTTTCAAATCGATTGAAAACTTATGAGTGTTTTGTAAATGCGAATGAATATAGCGTCAGAATATAACGGACAGTCCCAAACACAACATTTTTAAGTTTTAAGTAAGCACAAGAAAGTTTTTTATTTTTTATAATTTTGCTAATGGCAGCTGTATGATACACCCAGTGAAAAAAAAACCCGCGTTCTGAAAATTCATGCATTTGTGACTGTTGAACGAATTGCATCCAGTGAATTAATTTAATATTTTTTGAATTAATATATCATTAACATTGTCATCGCCAATTTCTTTATATTACATATTCTGTACTCATTTTAGTTATGTTAACACACACACATTTAAAGAATTCGGCGCGTCTTCAGCGCATTCGTGTGTACATTAGTTTTCAATTTTTAAACATACAGAAATTCGAGCAAGACGGCGCTGCTCAAATAAACAAATATTAAATTAAAATTACAATCCACTCAATGTTTCATTTATCGTCAGTTACTTCGCTAGCTGAGGGTATATATATTTTTTTTTTTGCTTTCAATGAATTAATTTCGAAAAAAATTCCTTTCGAAGTCTTTGGATACCACAATCATATAACTAGAAACAATAATTTTTTCCCAAATCACACTTGTTTAATGGTTATTTAGTAATTTAATCAAACGAAAGAAAAATATTAATTTTAGTATTATAAACAACTTTTCTTAACACAAACTAAAATTTTTCCAAATAATAATTTTAAATTACTAAATTCTACAAGTAGATTAGTAATACTGCACCGGTAAGCTAGCTGCCTGAAATTTTATTTTGGCTGCATTAAAAAAATTAAATTAAAATAAATAGGTATACTTCCTTTTTGGGATAGCAGCACAATAGAAAAATCAAAAACAAAAATTCACAAAATATCTTTAATAAATCTTTTAAAATTGCCTAGAAATGTTTTATATACAGGCCTGTTCCGGTTTTCATTTCTATTTTACGATATTATTCCGCAAGGATTCACCGAATTTCCCAAAAAACAGCAACAACTTATATTTAATCTATGAGGAATATTTTAAAATATTTTGTAATTTTTCTAGTTTTTTCTTTTATAATTCCTTGATATTTTTGAAATGCTGCTCCATCAAAGCAGTTTTCGCTGCTATGTTGCTATAAATGTCTTCCAGATTCTTCGTATTACTGCCATCGACACCGAATGCATATGCTCCGTCCCCTTCTTCCATTTTTTGGCCACGGTTTCAAATAAAAAAATGATAAAATGTATGTTAGTTCTAAAACAATTTAATCTAATGCACCTATTCCATTCGACCACATTTTTTGTTGGTGGACCTGGATTATTTAAGTCGGCTGCAAGTGCAGCCCATTTTCCATCCACTTAAACACGGTCGTCCTTGGTGAAGCTCAGCGCAATGTCAGAGTTTTTATTAGTAAATTTAAATTTAAGGTTAATTCATCCTGCACTTAATTTTTGTGTTTGCGCCTGTTAAAATGTGTAATTTATTAATCAAATATTAATTTCATCTTTTGTGTTTGTACTTACATTTTTCCATTTGTATTTGACAGTGCGGGGGATCCCCATTTTGTTAAAAAATTATATCAGTTTTGGGAAAAACACACTTTTGCAAGAAAATTCAGTAGTTGGGTTTGAAAAATACTTAAATTGACTTCCTTCCTCATCACACAATCTATTTTGACTAGGGGCACAACATTCCACTAATTAAGGCATACCCAAACACGACATTGCCTGATCCGTGGTTTTAGCAGTTTCCTTGACGTGGCGGTTCGACTGTATATATTTTTGATCAACCTAGTCGATAAGCCCGTGTCCGTCTGTCCATATAAACGAAAGGATCTCAGAGATGGTGAGAGCTAGGACCATCAAATTTGGAATGTAGACTCCATACTTTTCTAAAATTTTATACGCCCAGCGTAGTTAAAAAAGCTGACATCGCCTTTAATTTTGGGTGTCCAGTGTTTTTTTTTTTAACGGCAGGTGTGGGATCATCTGGAAACTAGTCACAAGCTTTCAACACGATAAGCCATAAATAGTGAAGATATTAACAATTTTATGACACGCACTGTGTGTGTGCAAGCAAATATATTTATTTTATTTTATATTAGTTCGGCCAGAAAGTATTTATACAGAATTTGCCAGCAGCAGCCTAAACTGCGGATTGGTTAAGCTGTTCAGCTCGCGGCAAGGGGAACATGAGTATCCGAGCTTGAATCTCGGTCGGTGGATGCCAGAAAGTTTTTAGTTATTTAATATTTTGCCGTATTTTCCAACGAATTGTAAAATAATTTGCAGAATTGCATTGGTAAATTTTACATTACTCAAATGTGCATGGGCATAAAAGATATATACATATATTATACATCCCGACCAAATTTGGTTCTAATCTCTTGATCCACTTAGCGGTCAATAATTAAGAATGAGTATGAAAATTGTTGCTCTTTTTAGAGATATCTCGCAGCGCTCAGCAAGGGCATCAAATCTTCGGCGTGCCGAATAGCATCTACGTGCCTATGCACAGGGTATTTTAATGTCGAGGCGCTCAACTGTTCCGCTTCTTAAATTTTTTAACTGTTGCCCAGCGTCTGTTTCGGAATAGCTGCTTTGCTGGTTCAGCAACACATTTACAGATACAAAACAATAAAGTCATAGCCAGCTGTCGTTGCAGGCGTTTCTATCTCTATTGTGCCAGCAAATTGATTAGATACAAGGACAAAAACGAAGATTTTTTGAGCACCGGCCAGCTGTTGTCGAAAACCAAGCCAAACAAAACAAAAGAAACGAAACAATGCCACTACAACAAAAAACCTAACGTATCTCGAGCGTGTGAATCTTTGGCATAGTCTGTCTGTGCAGGTGTAATAAAACACACACTGGGTTTCACTACGGCTGTCTAAAAACTGCGCTTTGAATATCATAATAAAACTGTTGTATAATACAATTTTTTTACAGAACAAAAAGTTTTTCATTTTGTTCTTATTTAATTTATATAATTTAATTCATTTATATAATAATTGACTTTGTTTTGCTACAAAAAATTTAAAAGCAATTGGCGCGACAAAATAAAAGTCACTCGACAGCTCTAGCGACTGTCTGCCATTAGTTTGGCAACTCTTCGTGACA
The DNA here is from genome assembly GCA_037043405.1 of Drosophila subquinaria. Classification (NCBI taxonomy): domain Eukaryota; kingdom Metazoa; phylum Arthropoda; class Insecta; order Diptera; family Drosophilidae; genus Drosophila; species Drosophila subquinaria. The sequence continues at coordinate 73,667 of JBAMBL010002908.1, read as the reverse complement.
AATGTTTTCACAAATTGCACAATAAGTTAAGGGTTTTTTTTCGGTAAAACTTGATTTACCTCAAAAGAACTATTTTTTGAATGCTTAATTTAAAAAAAACAAAAGTGGTTCCATATATATATTTTAAATACCTTACTTCGAATTCTGACTAAAAAATGTGGCATCGCTGCCCCTGTTTTCGAAAATCTAAATCGAACTAGGTGGCAGCATCGGACGCCAGCGAATTTAGCGCTAGTTTATTTCGCGTAAAATTATTATGCGAATTGACCTGTGGGACAGCGAAATAAAATTGAGGTGAAATTCAAGCGAAAGCGATTTCTGTGGCATCCCTGATTATTTTTCGAGTCACAATTGTCCAAAGAAGAGGTTCGAGTTATTGAGATATTCGACTTATAAAGTTATTTTTCTTAAGTTTATTCATTTTTCTGCCACTCATTTAGCTCGAGTTAGAGAGAAATTCGAGTTATAGAAGTTCGAATTATGGAAGTTCAACTGTATATAAAAAAATTCAGTGCCACTGCCCACTGGTTGCGTCAAAAGACAAAAATAAAAAAAGTGAATTTTAATGTATTGATTCCAAATTAATCAATACATTATTTAATTCCATTATACGCGGCTCATTTCTAATTAGAGTCAAAAGAGCGCAAAATTATTCACTTTGATTTTTCTGTGCAGAAAGCAGCAAAGCACGAGGTGCAAAGGAATAGCAAAATATTCAGGCCTGTTCTGAATTCCGAACGTTTTCAAAAAGTAAAAACGAAACGAAAACGAACGTTTTACTATTTGCTATTCCGAACTCCGAACGAAATTTACTTGTTTTTACTTTTCGAACTCGGTTTCGAAAACGTTTCGATAGCAGTAAGTCATCGACCGTATCAGCTGCCATGAAGAGGCAGAAATTGCTCAAATAACAACAAGCTAAGTTAATTTTTCAAAATGCCATCAGCTTTGGAAATTGTTTGCTTGCAGGCCAAGCTGATTGACCTGTGAATGTGCATAATCATATTGACACGAAGCAAATGATCCAATTATGGAGAACAAGAGTTGTCATCAATTCAAAAATAAAAGCATTAAAGCTTCAGTTTGTATCTTAAATACGATTAAATTTATTTAAAACTCTTTTTGAAAATTTATTTAAAATATTTCAGGTTGAATATAGCAGGTAGAATAGGGTGTCCCTTATTTGGTCAAAGTCAATATTTTAAAACGCATACGGGCTAGTTCTGTTCATTAGGTCCTAAAGCACTCAGAAATAAATTTTTACCTCAATCGGAGTACGATAACCCGTGCCGACTTGGATCGGAAAATTTAAAGATTATATGGGACAAAAAATTTTTTTTTTTTTTTTTTAATTTTTTTTTTTTATTTTGTTTATTAGGTCCTAAAGAACTCAAAACCAAGTTTTCACCTTAATCGGAGTACGATGACCCATTCAAATTTGCATCAAAACATGAAAAATCATCGAAAAATGTCTAATCAGTGTTAAAATACTGTTTTTTCATGTTTCGATGCAAATTTGAATGGGTTATCGTACTCCGATTAAGGTGAAAACTTGGTTTTGAGTTCTTTAGGACCTAATAAACAAAATAAAAAAATAAAAAATTAAAAAAAAAAAAAAATTTGTTTGTCCCATATAATCTTTAAATTTTCCGATCCAAGTCGGCACGGGTTATCATACTCCGATTGAGGTAAAAATTTATTTCTGAGTGCTTTAGGACCTAATGAACAGAACTAGCCCGTATGCGTTTAAAAATATTGACTTTGACCAAATAAGGGACACCCTAAGGTAGAAGCTTAATTAGACCAATACTTTGTTGTCCACTTTAGTTATTCAATTGAAGCAACTCTAGCAGCTTTCGATTGCAAAGGTTGGTATCGATAACAAAAATGAAAGTGGAATTCAGAACAGCTCGGTTTAGTCATTGATGCTCGGTTTTGTTTTTCATGCAATATTTTATAGATGCTTATAAATAAATTCTTTTAAGATATACTTCAACTATTTAAAGTTAAAGGAGTAATGTTAAATGTTTCTAAAAATGTTCAACATTATTATAATTATCAGTTTATAATTTTAGGTATTTATTTTAATGCTTTAAATGGCATTTACATTTAAAACCGGTGACTCTAAAGCACACGTTTTGAAAACGACAATTATTGTCGATTTTCGAAATTCGGAACAGCAAACAACTCGATTTGTGGCAAATCGACTCGTTTTCGGAATTGAGAACAGGCCTGAATAACTTTGTTTACGTGTAATTTAAAATAATTTTTTTTTGTGCGTTTGTCTTGTAGAACCTTAAGTTTGTCTGCTCCTTTTTTTGTGTTTGCCATTCAAAAAAAAGTGATTTTCAAGTGAGCTTATAGTTGTTTTCCGTCTAAAATCCTTCAATGGGACTTTTTGTGTCATGTAAGTTAACCAATTTAGATTTTAAAAAAGTAATGTTTAGCTGCTGACCTGTGCTGAGCGTCGTTCTAGAAGCTTTAAATCAAGCCTTCCTCTTGCTCAAAATCGTGTTTTTCCGTTATAAATATGCCCTAGTTACTGCTAGGGAATTAATAAAAACATATCTATAAAATTTTTTTTACCTGCTTCGCTCATAACAGGGCAGAGAGAACTTCGAAACAGCGAAGAATCAAAGTAACTGGAATCTGTTAACGACTTAATAGATGGCATAAAATGATCTTTATTGCTTTTTTTTTGTTTATTTTAATTTAACAAATATTCTGATTAATGAATATTTTGAATTTTGCTTTGTTTCTATGATTTATTAAACTTAAAGCTTTTTATTAATAATCACCCAAGAGCTTTTTATTACATCACACATCAACGTGCAGCCCAAACGGTATAAGATAGAAAGCTGAAATTACATCCTTACATTCTGACCAAATGTGGTCAAAGTCGGATTACTACATCATGTAGCTGTCATAGGAACGATCGGATGCAAAGTGACCTTTAGAGTAAAAAACTATGTTGTTGTATAAGATATCCTAACAAAACTCACAGATTAACTCTTCTTGCTAGATTTTGTATTTTTCCACAAATTGAGCTTTTTCCGACTTTTAGCCAAAGTTCAATTGCAAGGTAGAAACATTAAAACCGCGGACAGCGGAAGTTAAATATTTCCGTTTTTTTACAAAAAATTTATATTATATAAATTTGTTAAACCGGACTTCTTTTCAATTTTGCGAGCGAAGCGAGCTGGGGGCGGAGCCCCCTAGTTTATAATAAATTTGGCCCTGAGTTTGCTTGTATGTGAAATGCACTTTCTAAGTAAGTGAGCGCCGCCCTCATTTTTCCACCTTCCATGTTGTCGATTGCTCCAAAATTTTGGTGAAAATTTCATTACGATATCTCAACGGGAAGTATTTTTGGCCGCTGTCCCATACAAGCGCAATCACTGTGCGCTGTTAAGGGCATAATTTTTTCGTAGCAACATAAGTCGAGCCTAAGTATGAAGTTCCATGCTGCTGCTTGTTAACTGAAAACTATTCAGCAGCCAAGTATTTGCGATAATCGTAAACTATAAGTTGGCAGCTTAAGAGTAATTATAATTTCATTATAGGGGAAATATGAAATGGACGATTCTTTTTTGTACCATTCATGATACGCAAAAGGTGTAGAAAATTTCGGTTATGGAAATGAAAACAACTGAAACGAAATGAAAAGAAAATTACAACCATTTAAATTACGCTAGGTTGAAAGTTTCTCTGCTAGCCAGCTTGGTCCAGCATAAGCAAAATCAACAAAACGGAAGAGATTAATGTAAGACAAGAGGGGAACTCCCGGCCCCCCTCGTCATGTGATATGGAGCCGCTGTTGTAGTGCGATGACGCAAGTCATCAGCACTAAGCTAGCCCAGGTGAACATCCACCGTGCGAAGGCGGCCTCTGCCGTCCTAGCCAGGATGTTCACCACCCAACACCTCGGGCTAGCTCTAGTACAGGAGCCATGGGTTAACAATGGCATCAAAGGCCTGTACACAGCGGACGCAAAGGTAATCTGGGACCAAAGAGACCCGGTACCTAGAACATGTATAATGGTGAGGAATTGTATTAATTATACCATCCTTTCAGAATTCCTAAGCAGGGACTGCGTGTCAATAGCAGTGCAGACGGCTGGAAGCACCCGTACCACCGTGGTGGCCTCGGCGTATTTCGCCGGCGATGAAGCCTGTCCGCCACAGGAGATCAGTGGACTGGCAGAACATTGCGCCAGGGAGAAGCTCCCCCTGATCGTCGGGTGTGATGCCAACGCTCATCATGTGGTCTGGGGAAGCACAGACACAAACACAAGAGGTGAGTACCTTCTTGACTTTATATTTAGATATAATTTAGAAATTGGAAATGTCGGTGCCACACCGACATTCGTAACTAGAATCAGGGAAGAAGTATTAGACATCACCCTGATAAGTAGGTGCCTTAAGCCACACCTAAGCAACTGGCATGTCTCCATGGAGGAATCTATGTCTGACCATAGAATCATCCTCTTTGAGCTGCAGGTCAACACAGACAGTAGCGCACCAGCCCGTAACCCTAGGAAAACAAACTGGGACAAATTTAAAACGACCCTACAACTCAATCTCTCCAATGAAGAGATGGGTATACCCCGTACACGATTGGAATTAGAAAGAGTTGTAGGCAATATAAACAGCAGCATAACAAATGCATTTGAAGAAAGCTGTCCTTTTGGAAGGAAGCGCATAGAAACGGACGCACCTTGGTGGAACGATAGCCTTGAGAGACTACGAATCATCACCCGTCGCCTCTTCAATGGGGCGAAAAGAGACGGGACTTGGGACTCTTACCGTGAAAGCCTGACCTCCTACAATAAGGAGATAAGAAAGGCCAAACGGAAGAACTATCGCGAGTTCTGCGAAAGTATAGAGAGTACAACCGAAGGTGCCCGTTTCCACAGGGCACTTTCAAAACGTACGCCTGAGGCAAATTTAGCTCTGAAACGAAGGGATGGCACCTTCACTAACAGTAGTGTAGCGAGACTAGAGCTCTTGTTTGAGACACACTTCCCGGGAAGTACCCCGGTACAAGAAGATACAGTCGATGCAAGAAACATGTCTAGGCCAGTGTCTGCCGACTGGAAAATCGCCAAGTCGACAGTCACAACAGAACGGTTACAATGGGCAATTGGTACATTCCAGCCCTATAAATCGCCAGGCCTTGACATGATATCACCATCCTTTCTACAGCAAGGGCAGGGCATACTCCTCCCCATTCTTAGAAGGATTATGATTAGTAGCCTTGCACTCGGATATATACCAAGAGCATGGCGTAGAGCTAGGGTGGTCTTCATCCCCAAGGCAGGGAAGAAAGATATCACCAGCCCCAAGTCCTTCAGACCCATCAGTTTAACATCGTTTTTGCTGAAAACGATGGAGAAGCTGGTGGACTACAAGATAAGAAGTACTCTTCTGATGCAAACTCCGCTGCAACCAATGCAGCATGCATACAGAGCAGGCCGATCCACGGATACGGCACTATATCAGCTACACCGCACCTTAAGCACAGTGGTTGATAATAAGGAGGTGGCCATTTGCGCCTTTCTGGACATAGAGGGTGCCTTCGACAACACATCTCACGGTGCTGTCCAGGCTGCCCTGACCAGGAGGGGCCTAGACACAACCACTAGCAGATGGATTTCCTCACTGCTGGCGTCTAGACAAGCCACGGCAACAGTTCAAGATAACACTGTTACTGTCACAACCACAAAAGGTTGTCCTCAAGGGGGTGTTTTGTCTCCTTTACTTTGGAGTCTGCTAGTAGATGAACTACTCCAGAAACTTGCCGGCTATGGAATTCAATGTCAGGGCTACGCTGATGACATTGTCATCATAGCACGAGGCAAATTCGAAGAAACACTCTGTGACATTGTACAATCAGGTTTGCGGATAACGAGTGACTGGTGTGGAGAGGTAGGCCTCAACCTCAACCCAGCCAAGACGGTCATCGTTCCCTTCACCAAAAGGTACAAGCTGCAGAGAATGAGGCAAATAAGGCTGTCAAACAGCATAATAGAAACAAGTAAGGAGGTTAAGTACCTAGGAGTCACTTTTGACAGCAAATTAAACTTCGGCTCCCATGTAAAGAACGCGATATCAAAGTGCTCTAGAGCACTTTACACATGTCGCAGTATAGCCGGGAAATCATGGGGCACATCACCGAAGATAATCAGATGGCTATACTTAATGGTAGTCAGGCCAATGCTCACATACGGAGCAATAGCCTGGGGTGATAGAGCACAACTCATCACCGTCAAGAAACAGTTGCAAAGACTGCAACGAATGGCCTGCGTATGTATGACAGGGGCTATGAGCACCTGTCCGACAGCAGCCATTGAAGTTCTAATGGAGCTCACGCCACTCCATGTGGTCATCAGACTACACCAAAGAGCGACTCTTCTAAGGATGGCACGGGATGGAGTTGGAAGTAGTCACATCCTTAGTCTAAGAGACGCAGAACTGCTATCAGGTGATCTCCCCTTGCTTATGCAACCAAGGGACGAGATGACAGCCGTACATACGTTCGAGCAGAATTTCGAAGTGAACCTGAGTAGCAAGAGAGAATGGACAACACTTGATGAGGTCCATCCTATGAGACAGCACACCATAAAATGGTACACCGATGGATCTCTCACAGACCAAGGCACAGGACTTGGAGTTGTGGGCCCTCGGATATCATACCATGAATCCCTAGGAACATATACCAGTATCTTCCAAGCTGAAGTATGTGCAATAGGGAGGTGTGCTGATTTTAATCTCAATAGGAACTATCGGAATAGGGATATAGCCATTCTATCCGATAGCCAAGCAGCCCTTCATGCACTCGATAAGGCGAAAGTAACGTCTAAAGTAGTGTACGAGGTACGAATCAAACTGAACCAACTGGGATTGCATAATAGGCTAACCCTAAGATGGATCCCAGGTCACATGGATATAGCAGGGAATGAAATGGCTGACAAACTAGCCAGAATGGGGGCTAGCAGACCCCTAATAGGTCCTGAACCGTTTTGTGGAATTGGAAGTCACACAATTCGAGAGTACTTACGTAATGAAGAGAGACGACTTCAGCAGTCGCACTGGTCTGAGACCACAGGTCTCAGACAAGCTAAACACCTCCTAGGCAGCTACAACCCTAAGCGGTTCAAGCAGGCAATTTCACTAGGAAAGAACAGACTCAGAATACTAACCGGTCTGCTGACAGGGCACTGTAGACTGAGAAGTCACCTATCCAAATTGGGCATTGTAAGGAGTAGAACCTGCCGTTTCTGCAACTGTGAGGAGGAATCCTCATCGCATATACTAGCAGAATGCACTGCTCTATCTAGACGCAGATGTAGTCTTCTAGGGAAATATGTCATACCTATTGGGGACATTGTATACCTCAATCCGACCAAAATCCTCGACTTCGTGCGAGAAATCGGATTGATGGATGAGCTATAAGCTCAGAAGGGGGCACAATAGATCCAAAAGGGTCGCGGTGCAGGCTCCCCCCATTAATAATAATAATAAGACAAGAGAAGGTGAAGTCGAAAACAACTATAGCAAAAACAATCACGGCCAGGTTGGTATTCATAACGCAGGCAGCAGACGCTGAAAAAATCCCACTTTATGCAACGCAAAAACAACAGCTGCTGCGCTTTCAGTTGGGCTGATGTCGTGACCCGCTTGGATCATCGCTTATCTGGCAACTGCTGCCGTCTCTTTTACTTTTGACTTACCTGTTTTCAGCCTTAAAACACTTAATGAGGTTTTCAACGCAGAGAAGCGTCAAGGAAACCTGACATAACTACCAGATTTACAAACACTAAACAGAAGCAGAAGTCGGATAAATATAACAAGGGTTAGGTGAAGAAAAAATATGAAGAACAATAATATAACATGTAGTGTGCTTGAAAGCACGGTTGCCACAATTGGCGTTTTTGCGCCAAAATTATTTATTTTTCTGTTGGCCGCAATGGCACTTTATTTTTCGATTTGGCTCTTTTTTTCATCAGTTCAGAATCAGTTATTTTGTATAGTTTTAGGTTGAAAAATAAATGTTTTTTTATTTAATAACATAATCACTAAATTAAGATCAAAATGTGAATATGTGTTATTGCTTTAAGTGTTTGTGAACGAATTATTTTTTATTTAATTAAATGCAAAAAATCAAATGAACTGCAAAAAAAAGTTTTGGCTCTTTTTTAGTCAATTTGGCTCATTTTTTGTCTGTTTTTGGCTCAATCTGATATTTTTAAGTGGCAACCGTGCTTGAAAGCATCACATTTACTTACTATAAGTACTTCCAGTGGGCGTGGCAGATTTCATAAAGTATATGTTAATAGAATGTCAACTTATTATTTTTGCCGCTACCTTCTGTGAGTATAACCAAATCAATAATGTTTGTGAATTTTTCGTCCACAATTTTTTTCAGAGGTGACTCATCAAATCGACAAAAAAATACTATATATTGTTCTTATATTGCAATTTTTCCATCGAATTTAATATATTATATCTTAAGCGAAGCCTTATAAATGCAGTCATTTAAATACAAGATCAAAAAATTTGTTTCCCTTTTTCTTCGAAAGTTAGTAGAATTGTGAAGTCTAGCAAATCTAACAAAAACAGCGCAAAATATAAGCATTTTCTTAATTCAAAAACAGATAGATGAAAAACAATTGGTGTAAATATCTGTATAATACAGTAGCGGACAAAGAAAACCGAACACCATAAAAAAGCGTTTTTTGGAGTTCTTTTAAATTGGTTATTTATTAGAACAATGGAAAAACGCATGAGGTCTCGGAACCGTTTGAATGTTACCAAACTTTCCTTAACCTATTAAGTACCCATTGAAAATTTCGAGTTTTTGTAAAAGTCTACTTTTTAAACTGTTTTCCTCGGGCTCGGAAAATGAAATGCTAAATTTATGGCATTCTTTATTATTTCTTAGAAACGAAGCTCACCTCCGAAAAATACTTAAAAAGAATTGAAATTAAAAAATTTCTAAAATATAAAAAAAATGTAAAATTGTTCTATTTTTCACTTGGGCCTCATATATGTAAAAAAAAAAAAAATAAAAAGGTATATATTTGGTTCAAATTGTTCATACATGTAGCTCCCATAGACATCAATGTTTTCTAAACTTGTGATCAAGTAAAACTAACAATTGCTAGTTGAATGAAACAAAGAAAGCTACCCGATGAGTGATAGAAATGGAATTTGGAATTAATATTAAAAAATGTAATAAGCATCCAAAATCATTTGTATGTACAGTACTCGTTCATACTTACCTTTACACGAACTTATTCAGTGGCTCATAGTTCATTCCATGCAGAGGTAAAAATATACGGGCCTGTTCCGAAATCTAGTGAAATTGCCGCAAATCGAGTTGATTGCTGTTCTGAATTCCGCTAATCGACAAGAATTTTCGTTTTCAAAACGTGTGTCAGTACGCGGAATTAAAAGTAAAGGCTATTTAAAGCGTTAAAATAAATCCCTAATATTATAAACTGAAAGTTCTTATAATGTTGAACATTTTTATAATCGTTTAGCACCAGCACTTTAACTGTTCAAAGTTCAAGTATATTTTAAAAGAATTTTTTTATAAACATCTATAAAATATTGCATGAAAAACAAAACCGAGCGGCAATGACTAAACCAAGCTGCTCTGAATTTGACTTTAATTTTTGTTATCAATACCAATCGATACTCTTGCAATCGAAAGCTGTTAGAGTTGCTTCAATTGAATAATAAAATTCAAACAAATTTGATTCTTAAGGTTAATTTGCATCCGATTGTTCCCATGGCAGCTATATGATATAGTAATCCGCCTTTGACCAAATTGGTTCAGGATGTAGGACACAGCCCCAAAAATACAATCTGTGAGTTTGGTTTAAATATTTTAATAAGCAAAAAAGTTGTTCATTCTGGGCGACTTCCTGAAGAGTGACCCCGAATTTGATCCACTTACAGGTCGAATTTCGCAAAACGCCTTCTTATTGCACGATGAAATTACATATCTCATCTATGTTGTGTGAATAATTCACAGTGAATTACATCTTTCTACGCTTAGACGTTTGGCTTACACGTTGATTGTCAGTCAGTCAGTGAATCAGAACAAAAAGTTTTATGTATGGGTAATTTTCTAATGTCGAATGCGACATTCGTACGCTTTCTAAGTGAAATAAAACATGTGCCAAGACTTTATTTTATTTGGACAAAAGGCGAAACTTATAGGTCTTGATAAGCACTATAACTGTGCTAAGGGTGATTTTGGGCAATTATTCGTATTCAAGAAAATTTGAAAAAACAAAGACATTCGCACGCGACTCAAACAGAAGTAGTTTTTTCGGCGACCATTTCTAACCCTGATTTTTGCTAAACGTGAACGAATATTTTGATGCAATAAATTTTAAAATGCAATGCATTTATTTATCTAAAAAATTCTTATTGTTTGATTTAAAAATATTTAGTAATTTTTTTTTTTAATTTGATTTGAATCACTGTCGCACGCGACATTTTGTTCCGCAATATACATTCGCCAGAAAAACTATGCGTAAACACTTTTTTTTTACTTTAATAACTATCAAGTCAATTCATCATAGTAAAAAAAAATATAATTGGAAAGGTCGTTCAAATTCCGTTTGAATGATGCAAGAATTTCCTTAGCCCATTTAGTACCCATTGAAAAGTTCGAATTTTTGTGAACGTCTACTTTTTAACTTTTATCCTCGATTTTTTACAAAAAATATTTTTATGCAACAAAATTCTTGAAACAATTCTAAGAGTAACTGCAAAAATAATTTTAAAAAATATGATAATTGTAAATTCTACTTTAGTCTAATTAGCAAACATATAAAGTTTAAGATATTTCGCTTTATATTTAAGTTAAAAAAGAAAAAATTTACTTTTTCACTCAGTGAGAAAGGTGAGGTTAAGATACGTTCGAATTAAAAAACAAAAAATATCAGGAGCCGCAAATAATGATTATTTTTATTTTTTTAACTAAAAAAATCACACACTTCTAGTGGACCTAGAAAAAAATGGTTTATACCAAAATCTTTATTTTTTCTTAATCTCTGCGCTTCCGTCATGATTTTTAAATTTATGATTTTTACGTTTTTCTTCAATAATAATAATTATTATTGAGTAATTTTATAAAACTTAGACCGTAATTATTATTTTTGATCAAAAAAAAAATAAAACTCAAGAATAATGATTATTTATGATTTTTATTTTTTTCGCTCAAAATAAAACTCAACAGAAACTTACGGCCTCTGGGTTAAATATTTTGCCAATATTATTTTTGGCGAAATTACTTTTCGTAAAATTAAATAATAATTAAACGTGTCACAAAATCTGAGACAAAAGCTTAAAATAAAAAAAAATTTAAAGATAAGCAAGTAAATGTTGAGTTTTATTTTGAGCGAAAAGAATAAAAATCATTTGAAATATATAATAAATAAATTATTTAATTTTTTTTTAAAAAATTTTAGAAAAATAAAAATTATGCTGGGAGGTAGCTTTATATTCCATTTATAAGAATAAAAAATAATATTGGCAAAATATTTAACCCAGAGGCCGTAAGTTTCTGTTGAGTTTTATTTTGAGCGAAAAAAATAAAAATCATAAATAATCATTATTCTTGAGTTTTATTTTTTTTTGATCAAAAATAATAATTACGGTCTAAGTTTTAAAAAATTACTCAAAAATAATTATTATCAGTGAAGAAAAAAGTAAAAATCATAAATAATCATTATTTTTGAGTTTTATTTTTTTTGATCAAAAATAATGATTACGGTTTAAGTTTTATAAAATTACTCAAAAATAATTATTATCACTAAACAAAATTGTTAAAAATTAAAATATAATCATTACTAAGTAATTTTTATTATATAACTTATAATGATTACGGTCCCTGAAAAATATATAATACTACTTTAGCCTATCTAAGATTCATGCCAAACTTCAACTCTCGGAGCTTTATATTTGGATTTTGTATAAATATTTTACACATTTTTTCTATACTTGGATGAGCTAAGGCGCGGTTCACATCCAAAAAAAAAATTCTAAATTAGTCAAAGGTTCTTGTCAAATTTGAAAACTCCAGCTTTAAAATTGTAAATAATGCCGAAAAAATCTTTTCGCCCATAATGCCCTGGCTTATTAACGTGACCACTATTAGCAAATGTCAAATAAAGTTTGCAAGCTCTCGATTATGGTGTGGTTGTTTCAGTCAAAATGTGTTGGACCCCTGCCATTTCTTTAGCGATGTCATGACCAAGGAGTGTTATTTGGATATCCTTAACCCTAACTCCATTGGACCCTGCGATTATCTATTTTACTAAATTTCCGAATCCGTATGAAAGGATTAGTTAATCTTAGAAATTATTTTAAATGGACTCAAAATACATCCGAATACTTTTCAACTGTTTCAAATGGCGACTGCAGCACAGCTCAGTGGAATAGAGCATCGATTGAACATTGATTTGGTTCTAATGATCTTTTAACATCATTTCAAGGGTCAACGCGACCTTCAAAATTGTCGCCAACAGCGAAAAGAGAAAAAAAAAATAGGTTTTATGATGAGTATCAGCACTAAGCAAACAATACATAGAGGCGTCAAACAAGCATTTTTGTAATATCATATTTTTTGTATAGCGTGCAACCCCAGAGCGCAAAGCGCAGCTGAGAGAGAGCGCACACAAGCGACGGCATGCTCGATCACCCGTAGCAACATACCCTGGTTTAAATGCAAACACTTTTTTTCATTATCTTTGCTTTGTATTGTTAATTAATTATAATTTTTAGTATTTATTGATTAAAAATAATATTTTTGTGGCATAAAATTATTAAATAATGAAAATGGCAAAGAAAATAAGAAAAAAAAGGTTTGTATTTAAAACAGGGTATGTTCCATCGGGTGATCGAGCCCGCATGTTTACATTTCACGCACACTAAGAAGCGTGTGCATGTAACACACACAGAAACGATAATGAGAGAGAGAGCGACACAGAGCGTGCTCATCGCTCTGGTGCCTATCCAAGACTGAACATTTTTCGTGTGCGCTCTCTCTCAGCTGTGCTGTGCAGTGATGTCATTTTTTTTCTGAGCACAAAAAGCTGGATCAACGAAAAAAAAAAGCTTAAAAAAGCGCAATCCCAGGAAAAAAGGTCAAGAAAAAAAGCTGCTTTTTATAAAATAATTTGTTGTTTGTTTTTCATTAATAAAGACCTGTTTTCATATATAACAAAAAAAGAAATTCACTTAAAATATACAAATGTTAACATTAATCGAAAATTAGAGTTTACATAATATATCTTCAATATTTTCTTCATCATCGTTTGGATAATAGTCTCGCTGTACTATTTTGGTTAGGCATCTGGGGAGTAATTGGTTATTAAAACAGCACTTATTCTGTCCCTTCATAGAGCTGGTGAACTTTTTGTAGCACTATGTGCACGCAAATCACTTAATTTTGCAGTTATGCTGCATTTACGAGCCCAAACCACAATTAATTCGTACGCTCTTTTTTTGACTTTAACAGCTATTTAAGTCAATTCTTCACAGTAAAAAATATATTTTTTGAAAGGTTTAAATGGTGCAAAACTTTCCTTAATCCATTAAGTACCCATTCAAAATTTTGAATTTAAAAAAAACAGTAATTTTTTACCATTTTTCCTCGGTTTTCTAGAAAAAATATTTAGATGCGGAAAAATTCTTGAAACATTTCTAAGCGTTACTGCAAAAAAAATTTCAAAAATCTCTTCGCTAGTATTTTTTATAATTATTTTAAAATTGCCATTTTAACCCATTTTTCCTACTTTTCATACAAAAAGTGGCTTTTTAGAAATTTTCAAAAAATCAAAAAAAAATACTAGATAAATTTTTAACATTTCAACCGTCAAACTCAATTAAAACAGTTCTCAAAATTGATTAAAAGCACAAATTAAAAATAGCTGTTTAAATTTGCTAAAAAATCTAGAATTCCCGCTGCCCGCTGTTTTCAAATTTTTCCCGCAAACATACTTCAAAAAAATCCAAATCTGACGGGAAAAAAGCGGAAATGACATCACTGGTGCTGTGCGCTCTGGGGTCAGTGTTGCCAATTTAGCATATTTCAGGCTAGATCTAGCATTTTTGAAAATGAAAAAGCTTATAAAATTTGCAAATAGCTTATAGCCTGAAATCTAGCATGTTTTAAAATTCATATAGCATATTCTAGCAATAAATGTTTTCGTGACATCAACGAAATATTTCATAGCTTTAAAATATTTCACGGCATATAAATACCGGATCTTGTTCCTTGTTACGTGAACTTTATTCTTATGATCACAAATTCACGTAACAAAGAACAAGATATCTAATCGGTGAAGCTTGCAAAAATGCCAAAAATATTGTAAAAGCAACTATTCCGCGATGCTTGACTGGAAAGTAGTAAATTTAAGGATTGTCTTCGGAAATTGCCAGCTGACGCAACAAAAGCATACTGCTGCTATTGCAAATCAACAATAGCAGCAAAAGTTTTTAATATAAGGCAGCATGCGGCGTCCAAAAAACATTAATCATCTATGGGCTCAATCACAAAAATATGTTAGTCTTAATAAAAAAACCAAATTCATATGAATGAGGATGGAAATAATAATATGATATCGATGATATGATATGTTAACTAATTTAACTTCAAGAAAAACCTGATGATATTGTATGTTTTTTTTGCATTTTCTTTGCAATTTTGTTTTTAGCTGATTTTAGCTTATTTTTACTCAAAATCTAGCTTATGCGGGCGCTCAACTCCTGGCAACACTGTCTGGGGTCTCACTGCAAAAAGCGTTCGGCTTTTGCCGAACGCTCTGGGGTTGCACGCTATACAAAAAATATGATATCACAAAAATGCTTGTTTGACGCCTCTATGTATTGTTTGCTTAGTGGTATCAGTCCATAGATGAAGGCAGCGATTCGGAAGCCATACCAGCAGATGCCGTGGATGATCGTGTGATAGGCGTGGCATATCCCAATGATGCTGTGCCCCTTAACCACCCATTGCCCGGCCGTGATATTCACAAGAAATTGCTCCTTGACAGTCGCATTCCAGTACAACTTGTGACGGTAGCAAGTCCTCTTTGCTTCTATTTGGATTCACGATGAGGACTATGATGAATGCAAGGCCATGTCCAACAATATGCAGAACTATTACAAGAACATCAACATGCAAAGATACACTATAGGCATTTGGCTGCCTATAGAGACATTTTGTGGCAGCGTGTCCGAGCATTAGACATTAAAACTGGCTGCAACAAGGACATTGAGGTGGAGTTCATCGACACGGGCGAGAGAAAGTGGGTGTGCCGCGGTGAGCTTAAGTAGCTGGCCACGGAGTTTGCGACATTGCCGGCTCAATGCTGGTACGGTAATGTCGATTGGCCTGTATTGTGCCTAGACAGGCCGCACACTTCTTAGCGGACGCAAGCAATTACTTTTACCAGCTTGTATCCTATTGTCGATTGTATGCCAAAATTGAGAAAATCAACGAGACGAACAACTCTGTGCATATGAAACTTGATAATCCCGATGCTGAAGCCTGCAAAAAGAACATCAACATTGCCCTCATCGAGTCTGGATTGGTTCGCCGCTGCTACAGTTCCTAGATCCGGTAGTAGTATTAGTTATAATATGATATGATTTAAATGATTTATTATTTTTAAGATTGGCTGCTAATTGAATAAGATTATGAAATGGCCAAGTTAACTTTGTTTGATAGGGTTCTGTTTTTGTTGCCAAATAAGCCATTTTTGTTATAAATCATGAAATGAAACAATTAAAATTGTGTTATGATATACCCACCTTCAAAGGGCCGAAAAGTACGGCAAGCTTGCGCCATTTGTCGCAAAACTGTTTACATGAAACAATTCATAGTATAATAAAAAGAAAACCAGATATACAAAGATCTACATGATTTTAATTCACAATAGCATCTAAATTCCTAAATTCCCGAACAGGCCCGTGCCCATCTCTACAATAGACCCTGCTTGCCCGTTTGTCTTAATTTTTCAGCTTGCCCGCCCAAGGGCTAAACACGAATTGACGACAAGATCCCAATATTTTGGCTGTTTTGATTCCCAAAACGGGAGTAAGCTCAAATACAAAATGTATCATTTACAACGATCCTATGCAAAAAGCCATGCTGTGTCGGACCTGGTTGCTGTTCACCTGCAGCAAGGTTATACACATAGTATCCCTGCCTTGACTTAAACCTCATTTTAAATTTGTGGGCGTTTTTAGAGAAGGGGCAGCCAAACGGAGCCCAACTAACAAAAGTGCCTTGATTAGAGTCATATGAGCACATCTACCATCTTTGTATGAGCTTGTGCAGACCACCAACAGAGGTTGTAACTGGTGGGCCACTAAACATTAGAATATTTTGTATCTTAGTTTTCTAGTTAAAGCCTTTTTTCACGGTGTTTTCATTTTGCAATCAGCTACTTGACAGTCTGAAATCAGCCATTTATTAATATTAGAAAAAATTATAAAATTAATTTACTACATGCATTTGGAAAAAATCGAGGAAAAAAGTTGAAAAATTTACTTTTTTTTAAATTCAAAATTTTCGATTGGTACTTAATGGTTTAATGAAATTTTTGCATCATTAGAAAGGGATTTTATTGAATAAAAGATAAATATAAAAAACCTGCATCAAAACATCTTTATTATACGCAAATTTGACAAATTTATGCTGTATGAAGACATTAGTGGTTCACTGTATGTATGTAGGGGCTTCCATAGTGAAAGTGCTTATGGCGAGCTACGTATGACTTTTAAGTTATTTTTATTTTGATATGAAGCGACGTGTGTCGACGAGACGCTACCAACGAAGATGCTCATGCATGTCTATGCATGCACGCACACACACATTTTTACAGTTACACTTACCAGCAACAGTTACAGCAACCATTTCTCAGTTTTCATTGTTGTTATTCATCAACTTTCAATTAGTTCTTGAAATATGCATGTATGTACATACATATGTATATATGCTTTGCGCAACACTTGTAACAAGACAAAACAAATCCATTTAAGAAATATGCTTGCAATGCTTTTCACGGCCACGAAATTTTTAGTTTTTAGCACCAGCGTCGAAGTCGATGATGAAAGCGACACCAATTTTAGTTAAAATTTATATTTACTACAAACGCGAATTCATTTAAAATCACGAAACTGGCTCACTTGCTAAGCGATCGCAACAAACTGACAGCAAAGTAACTAAGCAAGAAGAAACACCTGCACTCCAGCAGACATGAAAATGCCGCTGCTGCTGCGCCTGCGTCGAAGTGTAGTGTTTGTATGTGTTTGTGTTAACTGTGGCTGTGACGGCACGCAAGTGTTTGTAATGAACAGCGCAGCAACTTGTGATATCGTTGCAACCGATTAACATATTACATGTATGTATTTGTACACATGTAGTAATTGCAACCTAAAACCACTTAAAAGAAATATCAACAAAACTGAGCAAGCATAAAAGAAGACAACACGAACATACAAAAATACAGAGACGCGCCGATTTGCACAAGCCAAACTGTCGACGCTTGCAAAAAACTCGAACTGTTGATCGTGTGACCCTGATAGAGAAGCCTAAAAAGGCCAGAAAAAATAACTTATAAAATACAACGGAATGAAAAAATACTAGATTTTGGTGTTAGCCCGGTATTACCGATTAGATTATTTCAGATCTTTGCTGGAGATTAGGGTTGTTGATGTAATATCAATAATATCAATATATCGATATTTTTTTTTTGGTGATGATATATATTTGGGCGATATTTTTTTTTGATGATATTATCAATATCGATATTATTATGCGATATTATTGTGCGATATTTTTAACCGTTGCTTTTACTGTTGCCGCGACTTTTGTTTCTTCGACAAACATGGACAAGTAAGTTGGCTATGGAAGACAGGTTTGTAAAATAATTCAACTTTTGATGCATACAAAATATTAAAACCATAAAAATGTACACTTTTCAAGCCCCGCGATCAATCCAATACTTTGTCACCTAAAAGTTCCACCAGCTCGCTATGGAGAGAGCATGATGCTGCGCTGGAGGCTCACAAATCGCCGGAGCTGTGTGAAAACGACGAGTTAAAGGTTTATTTAACTATGCCACCAATATATAGAGGAAGGGATCCCATCCAGTATTGGCATAGCCAGTCGGAGTCGATATTTAATTGCTCCCGGTAGCTCAGAAGGAAGAGCGATTGGCGTCAGCAATTAAAATAGTTGTAAGCGACACTAAGAGCAGGATGACTGACTCGCACATAAGGGAGCGAGTTTTTCTTAAATCGTTAGCTTTCGATTTATGGTAGATAATCCCATTTAGTTCAAAACAATTTAATTACCCTAAATATGGATGAAAGGGAATCCTAAAATAAAAAATACTTGGTAAACAGACCAAACTATTAAACATATTTGTTATATCTAAGCTAGCTAACTAAAATTGTGGATAAACGGCTTTTTAAGTTCGCGCCCAGATATTTATATCATCGATATTATCGATATTTTTTTTGTCAAAAATATCAAGAAAAATGATATTTTTTCATATCGAAATATCAACGATATTGATATTTTTAAAAATATCAACAGCCCTACTGGAGATAGGTGGTGGAGAGCTATCGATGGCACTATCGGCACTATCGATAGTCAAGCACAATCGAGCTGCCATCGATAGCAGACGTGCACTATCGATAGTGGTCGATAGTTTTTTATGACGCTCATTTCGTCACAGAAAGGCTCATTTTTGGCATCTGTGTTTAATTATTATATATTTTTATGAGATGGATAAGAAGACCGTAACGGAACTAAACCTAATAAAAATTTTGGTAAAGGTCTAGTAGCAGAAACCAGTCTCAAAAAAAGAGAAAAACACACACACACAGAAAGAGGGCGATTTATAATGAATTTAGGTGAACAAATTTTTAAGGGGTTTTTTTCTAATTTAAGCCTAGTACCGACGTGAGATAAAAGGCCTAGCGTTTGTCAAACTCCATATAAAAAAAAACGCTAGCGGAAAGCGAAAAAGAAGAAGACGACATTTATCTCCG
This sequence comes from Drosophila subquinaria, assembly GCA_037043405.1. Lineage (NCBI taxonomy): Eukaryota > Metazoa > Arthropoda > Insecta > Diptera > Drosophilidae > Drosophila > Drosophila subquinaria. The sequence goes on along the minus strand of JBAMBL010002908.1, from coordinate 54,579 downwards.
CTTGTCGGTCCGGACTTCAACTAAACTGAAACTAAAAACGGAGTTGCCAGATAAGGAACGGGCGTTATCCAGCACTGTTTGCATTTAGCTGACAGGCCTAGCGAAACATCGAACTGTTTAGAGTTTCGCTATCTATCTATCTCACTCTCTCACAATAACTCAAAAGAAATGGCCGGGAAATTAACAAAAAACAGCAGATTGGTTCTTTTTGAAACAGCAGACAAAATTCTGCTGATTAATGAGGTGGAAAGGAGTCCAATATTTGTATTTTTTCATTAATTTAGAGGGAAAATCCACGAAAAAAGTTCTAAGGCGATGGGTGAACCCAAAACCCGCTGTGTTTGCGTGCCATCGCATATTTCTCCTCTATTAACATTAATATACAGTTTTCAATGTTTATTCTCTCCTCTTTTTATGCAAATCAGTTCTGCATGTTCATATTTAAAATAAACCGCTGTTGACGCATAGAGTTACCACTCAACTTTTTGTTATTTTTTCATGTTGCTTTGGCAACTCTGGCTTTACGCTCGTCGACAGCTAAATATTGAGCATTTTCCGCCGCTAAAAATTTATCTCACGTCGGTACTAGCCTTTAATTTCGAAATTTTTAATTTTTAATGCACAAAGCAACCATGCAAAAGCTCATTTCGCATTAAAAATTTAAAAATTCCATTAAAATAAACTGGCAAAGAACCCCTTACGATTTTTTCACCTAATTTCATCATAAATTGCCATTTTTTTTTTTACCGGTGGCTACTGCTACTAGATTGTTACCAAAATTTTAATATTTATTTATGTGTGCCCGCCACCTCAGTCGAGTCCGAGCGCATGTTCAGTAGGCTAGACAAAATGTTTTAGTTCGCGGAATTTTGGCTATTACAATTGCTAAAGCGACACCAATATTGTTGATAACGAATCTTATTTATTTTCAGTTTTATAATATCTAAATTAATACCAATTTCAAATCTAGTTGGAATTTTAATAAAAAATGTATAATATAACACACTATCGATAGCTATGTTTGAGTACACAAAATGTAGTAAAGAATAGCTGTTTTCCATCTCTCATATGAATTAATTGAAGTTAATTTTAGTCATTTGACCAGTCATTAGACATTATTATTAGGTCCACTTCCGTTTTGTTCCCCCTTTATTTAATTGACTGAAGTAAGAGCCTATCCAATTGAAACAATTCGCATTGGTGCACCAAAATCACATTGGTTTTTGTTTTTCACGGAAGCTGGTCACACTCAACACAATTTTTGTTCGCGCACACTAATTTTTGCCGAAAAAAAAACAAAAAAGTGCAAGGTTAACGTATTGATGTTAATGGCACGGTTTCACCGACGCAAGGAACAGATGGAATAGACGTGTTCTATTTCCATCGGTGAGCTTCGGCTTTCACCTTTGTATGTTCACACGACACCAACATTTGATTTACTAAAGCACAGTACGCTCTAGTTGAAAATATGTTTGTAAGGTCTAAGCCCACATAAAAAATTGGTTTGGAATCTGGCCCGAAATTATTTTGTAAGGCTTTTTCAAAACCCATGTACGCTGTTCCTAAAGATGGGCAGCTCAGAAAATTTTCGGGCGTTACAACACTGTTTGGTAAGCAGCTGGTAGCATTTGACTAAGCGAAATCTTTTTGAACAGAAATGGCGACCAACAATCAGCAAAAAGGAAAATAAAGGCCGAATTGAGCTCTTTGAACACAAACAGCGAATTAGACTGATTGAAGAGGTGCAACAGAGGCCAATATTGTGGGATTTGACCGACATAAAACATTTTGATAAGATTTTTATAATTAATAAATTTTTATTTAATAATTAGGGTATTAGTCGCTGCTACTGCTCATATACTGTCCATTTGGCTCATTTCTTCTCTATATTGTTGATCTCAATGTTATTTATTTGTTTGTTGTGCACCGCTGATGCAAAAGTGTGACCACAGCAGCATATCACCAACAATCTCTCAACTTTTAGTGTTTTTGGTATTATGTGGTCACACTGAAGTTTGTAAGGCCGGACATCAAAACATCAAAACTTTTTGCGCCCAAGTTTTTTTCAGATAAAGCGTACTGTGCTTAATTTTCACTTGCTCGTACTTTTTTATTGCCAAGTTTGCACTTTGATGAGGCCATTAATTTTGTCCGACTTGGGGATTGCCTCCATGTTATCGCTGAAAAGTATACAATAGCGAAAAAGCCATTAAGAGTAATGCTTGTATGAAGTTAAAAAGAAGTTTACACCGGCGTAAAGCTTAGTATAGAGACTTAAACAATTTTAGCGGCGTCAAGTGCTCAATATTTTTCTATCGACGAGCAGAGCGGATGTGCTGCCAATGCAACACGAAAAAAAATAAAAAAGTGAGTGGTAGCACTATTCCGCCAACTGTGATTTGTTTACATTTTGAACTGGAAGATCTGATTTGATTCAAAACACGAAAGCATAAGCAACGGGTTATGTCGTAAATTTAAGTTCATAGAGCAGAAATATGCGATAGCAGCAAAGCACAGCGCGTTTTGGATACACCCATATTTCTTTAACATTATATGTGGATTCCTCATTTATATTAATAAAAAAAATGATTTACTTCATGTCCAAGAAAACAAATTTAGTTTTCATTCTAACTTAAGCACAGTACGCTCTAGCTGAAAACATTTTGGGCGGTCAAAATGTTCGATGATTTGATGTCCTGGTTTTAAAACTTCAGTGTGACAGCATAATACCATAAATCACTAAAAAGGTTGACAGATTGTTGGTGTTATGCTGCTGTGGTCACACTGTTGCGTCAGCTGTGCACAACAAACTAATAATTTATTGCTTATTTTGCTGCTTGTTGGTCGCCATTTCTGCTCAAAAAGATTTCGACAAGTCAAAGCACTGATTCAATCGATGTTTTGAAAGGTATAAAGAACAGCTACCAGCTGTTTACCAAAAAGTGCTCTAAAACGCCCGAAAATGTTCTGAGTTTCCCATATTTAGGTACAGCTTAAATGGGTTTAGAAAAAGATTAAAAAAATAATTTCAAGCAAGTTTAAACCCTCATCTTATCTGGAGTTGATACATTTAAAACATGAATTTCAGCTAGAGCGTACAGTGCTTTATGGTACTGGATACAAGGGCTTAGAAATAGCCTGACGAAATAGTTTTGAGCCGGTTTGCAGCCCTTATTTTATATGGAGATGGTACCTTTCAAACTGGATTTTCATCTACTGGATACTTTGCTTATGCCTAGAAGAACTAAAAAAAGCTCGTTGTTCTTCTAACGCAATCAAAAGTGCTGGAAACCGCCAGTTTCGGATCTAGCAACTCCGTTTCCTGGTCCTAGTCCGTATCGACTAGCTGACAGAATATGCAAGATCTTCATTTCAGCATTTTTTTCTTCTATGATTTTTTTTAGACTACATACATAGCTTACCTTGATTTCGAATTTTCCTTATAATTAATTTGTTTAATCTAGTTTATATTACATTTGTTAAATATAGCGATCAAACGGTGAAGACCTGCCAACAGTAATCAGCTCTCGATTGTGTTTGATAAATGTGCCATTCACTGTATTCAACTGAATTTTTGAACAAATTTAACGACAAAGTCACAGTTGCCTAGTTTGGCGTTAAAATTGGCGAAATTCCACTGTTGTTCGTTTTCGGTTGATTTGGATTTCTGTGGCAAATTATCATAGCCCTTACGCCTCAATTAAGATATGTGTAAAATATTTATTCAGTGTTCAACTTGACGTTAATTTCACAAGAAATAAATATGTTATATATATAAATACTTTAAAATAAAAAAAACGAATCCAATGCATATGTTTATATTATATAACATCAGCTTTTTAATGATGGGCGTTAATAGTGAAAAAAAATAGTTTTTAACGTCTTTAATAGTATGGGTTTTTTTTATTTTATTTTGCCTCGTTTTTGTTTTTTCAAGTGGCAACCGTAAAAATAGTTAATATATAACTGAACAAGTTCATTGCATTGGAACTAGTTCTGACCGAAGCTACACAACTCTACCAAAAATATGTATTGTGAGCTTTATCGCCTCTGGCCACACCGTTCAGAGTGTTACGCGAAGCATTAACGTCGGGAGAGCGTGTTGCTAAATTAATAAATAAAATTAAGAGACATGAATTGTTGATAATCGCAATCACAGCTCATTGCAATAAGCGGTTAACAGATGACATATACACTAATATTTCAAATTAATAGTTAAAATCAACACAAATTGCCTTTTGGGCATTGTGTTTTTTTATACCCTTATTTTTCATTGTTTTTATCGATTATTTGTATGTGTACTGGGACTGTTGCTGGCGCGCCAACACGCACACTCATTAGTATACAAAAAACAAACAAAAGCAGTTGATACATTTAGAAGCGGAACACCCCGAAAAGCTCTTCAGTCAAGTCAAACACGGAAGCGCAGGTGGGCGACTGATAAACCGTATTTCACACGGAGCTCGTGTTTTTTTTATAATGTCTTGTAAACCAGAGAGTAGCAGTAACGAATCACTTATCAGCGGCAGCAGCCCTAAAAGTGGTAAGAGGCAAATCAACCCATCTCCTTAGCCCTTCCCTTGACTGGTGCTCTCCCTCTCACATACAATTTTCTTTCTCTTTTGCTTTTAAACAGAAAGTACTGATAAAATGCTAAGTATGCGCACGCAGCGCCCAGCAAATGGCAAGCATAAACCACCGAAACAACTGCATCCACAAGATCAGCAGCAGCAACCACAGCAGCCACAACAACAGCAGCAGTCAGCGACGCCACAAAAACAGGCCATGTCTGCGGACGAGCGAAAAGCCACCAAGAAATCTCTAGTCATTGTCGTTGCAATATTTGTTGCTAGTTTAACAGCAATGTTCTATGTGTATGCGATATTTCCCGAATTGAACGCGTAAGTGGTCAAAGCGAAATTAAATTTATATGTCACCTGTGTTTGTCTCATCTTCCTGACATTGTGTCGAGCTTTTTGTGGGAGTTTATACTCGCCAAGTCACGCCACTTAGCACTCACACATACAGCGAAAAGCTGACAAACACAAACCGAGACACACTCACAGACAAACAAACTTATGCATTATTACATTTGTAAGTAACGCGTTTTGCGCTCTTTTTCTCGCTTTCGCTCTCTCGATTTATATTCTTTTTGCAGCTCTGAGAAGCAACATTTGAAAATACCACGTGATATACAAGATGCTAAGATGCTTGCCAAGGTCTTAGATCGCTACAAGGACATGTATTATTTTGAAGTGATGTTCGGCGTTGTGGTCGCCTATGTATTGTATCCTTTTTGCAACAAATCAAGCCAAGTCAACAATTCAATCTGTCCATCTTCATACATACCCGATTAGATTATAACAATTGCAATTCACGCTAGCGTACTTATAACCTTGACCCCATTTTCAATAACTATCGAAATAGATTGTTTACATCGAAAACGATCGTTCGTTTATGGTGTGTGCGCCACAGACGCATTCATGGTCAACACCAAGACGCACAAAAACACATAAACCCTCGTAATTTCTATAATATTATGCATGGTCACGCTTATTAGTATTCTAGTCTGCTAGTAGGAAGCGCGAAAATAAAGAATCGTAACCGTCAACAGTATAGTAAGAATAACATACGTGTTAGTATGAAAAACATGCACGACCAGCTGATTGCGTTGTTTACGTTAGGCAATTGCACTTTGCACTCTCACTGGAAGCAAAGCACCAAGAACCAGCTGACGCAAAGCATAAACCTCTCTGCTTTACGCTCTCGTTATGATATGAATTCTAATCTATCCAACGCACGTTTTAATAAACAAAAGTACAAGCAAACGAATTGCTTTGTACTAGTAAAAGAGAGCTTTTATAAAGTCTTCTAAAACAGCGGAAAGCTTGTCGATGTTTCGCTCTTGGAAAGCACACATCTACGCATATACATACAGTCGTCGGATAAAGTATTTTGACAAAACTTAAGGTAAATCTTCGCGTAATTTGAACTTACTTTATGCTAAGTTTGGCATCAATGGAAAGGTCATTAAAATTCCGTTTGAATGATACAAACTCTCCTTAACCCATTAAGTACCCATTGAAAATTTTGAATGTTTGTAAAAGTCTACTGTTTTGATTTTTTTCCTCGATTTTTTACAAAAAATATTTTGATGCAAAAAAATTCTTCAAACAATTCTAAGAGTGACTGAAAATTTTAAATTAAAAAAAAAAATTAAATTAAAAATCTCTTAGCTAGTATTTTTTATAATTCTTTGAAAATTGTTAAAATTGACTATTTTAACGCATTTTGCCTACTTTTCACACAAAAAGTGGCTTTTTGGCAATTTTCAAAAAAATGATGCAGTATTGCGTCAAAGTGTTATATTTATATTCTTTCTACTCTTGTAAAAGTGAAAAGCATCCTTGTTTTTTATTGCAAGGTGGAACTGAATTGATCACGTTTTTTCTGCTATGACAGTCTTGTAGTAAAGTATAGTAAAGCGATATGTTTCACAGGCATACAAAAAGTATGTAAATAATGGTTGAATCTTAATCCGTTTTCTTATTAACAAAACAAAAGATCGGAAATAAACGTAATGGGACTTGAATAAATATTAAGGGCAAAAAAATGAGTTTTTGGTTTGGTTTAATATTTTCGTTTTTAATTTTTTTTGCGTAATGAAATGCTTGATTTTTGAGCTTTTATTCAATTTTACTTTCCACAATTGTGAACAACATATTTTTGACAAAGCTGTCACTTCATTTTTTTTTTTTTTTTTTATGTTAAAGCATAGTACGCAAACTCAAAAAAAGGCCTGGCGTAAGCCCAAACAAAAGAAGAAGAACTTGACATTTAGCTACGCTCGGGTGTCCGCAGACTTACGAAAATAACAGAGCTGTTAAGTAAAGGAACGGAATGGGCAGCACTGTTTGGCACTGACTGGCCTAGCGAAACATCGAACTGTTTAGAGTTTCGCTGGGTATATAGGAGATAAATGTCTGGTACACAAGTGAAAAAGATAAAGAGTATTTGAATTTGGTCAATAACGACGACAATATTGGTAGATTATAACCAAGAATGATCTCTTAAATTGTTTTTATAGACATAAATTAGATAATTTTGTATTTTTTCATTAATATAGAGGAAGGACCCACGTAAAAAGTTCAAAAGCGATGGGTGCACCCAAAACCCGCTGTGCTTGCGTGCCATCGCATATTTCTCCTCTATTAACATTAATATACTTTTTTTTTATTGTTTATTCTCTCCTCTTTTTATGCAAATCAGTTCTGCATGTTCATATTTAAAATAAACCGCTGTTGACGCATAGAGTTACCACTCAACTTTCTGTTATTTTTCCGAATTGCATTGGCAACACTGGGTCGACAGCTAAATATTGAGCACTTTACGCCGCGTAAAACTTAGTTAGCTTGCGTACTAAACTTTAGCAATAAAAATGGTTTAGAATAACAGAAAATATGTTACTTTACAAAATAAAAGAATGTTCACTTTGTTTTTGTGTTTTTTTTTAATTTATTCTAAAAATATATGTAATTTTAGCTCTTAAGTTTATAATAAGTCTATATTTTCCATATTTATATAAAGCATTTTAGACTCAAATTCGAACGGAATCCACCAAGAAACAGAGGGATTCCGTTAAAATATGGATATTTCCGTAACAAAGTTACCTTACATTCGTATGCTCATATGTGACAAAAAGCAAAAAAGTTCATTTTATATCTGAGTAGAAATTTATACTGACTTTATTGAGATAAAAACAATCGTATTTATCATTAAAATACATTAGCAAAATTGGCAAACAATTTTGCATAAAACTAATTTTTTCCAAAATTATTTGAAAAAATGTGAGTGATTTTTCCAGGCAATTATTTTTAAAAACATTTTCTCGTTTTTTTCTAATAGCATTGCTATGACATTTTCCTTTACATGACGTTACGATACTTGTCAAATGAGGTTTCCCTTGAACATTCTGTTTACCAACGCCAATACTAAAAAAAAAAATGATTTTGCATTATAACATGATGTAGTATTGTTCCGAGAAACATTAGTTAATAACATTAGTTAATAACTAATAGTTATTCAACAGGATGACGCTCTACAAGTTGAACCATGATGCGAATATCAATTCTTGCGGGGATTAGGGCTATAGCTATGGTAAGGCCACCCCAAAAAAAGGTTTCAATACAATAAAAATATGTATAAAAGAAGTGTGGTCATGCAAGTGAGTGGGAGGATATTTCAACGGAATATTTCCATTCCTTGGTGAATTCCCTTCGAAACCGCAAAAGATCTATGATTTTTAAAGATTTCATATTTTATTAATTTAAGACTCTTAAGTTAAAAGCTAAATTAAAATGATCAAATATTAAACGCTAAGCTAAAATATCAACATTTTTAATTATAGGATAAACTTTTTGTAAACAATCTTTTTGCTTAAATCCAAAAAGAAGTGACAATTTTGTCATTTGTCGATTTATTGACCACCATTGTATATCAAACGTTAGATTTGCGATTTTCTGCATTTGTACATTTGCACACGCTTGTACAGAAAAGGGGTTACGGTATACGGGTGCGAGTGGCATTGTCAAGTTGTGTTACTTACCTATAAATAGCAGGCCATCCCAGCCAGTTCGCAATTGTTCTGATAATCTGTTTTTAGCACAATCTATCAAGGTATAAGCAATATAAATAAGTATCTCTAAGTACGTTCTCACCATATGTACGTACTTGCATACACTCATATGTATACAGTTTGTCAAGTAATTGTTTGCAAAGCCTTAAAAATGTAATATTTCGACTTTAAATAAGAAAATAATAGCTTATTATATATATTTGGAAAGGTCATTTAATTTTCGTTCAAATGATGCAAAAATTTCCTTAACCCATTAAGTACCCATTAAAATATTCGAATTTTAAAAAAGGTCTACTTTTTCAACTTTTTTCCTCGATTTTTTCCAAAAAATGTTGGGATGCAAAAAAATTCTGGAAACAATTCTAAGAGTAACTGCAAAAAAAAATTTTCAAAAATATTTTTGCTAGTATTTTTTAAAATTGTTTGAAAATCCTAAAAATGACCATTTTAACCCATTTTTCCTCATTTTCATGCAAAAAGTGCCTTTTTTTCAGTTTTCAAAAAATTCTAAAAAATACTAGCAAAAATATTTTTGAAAATTTTTTTTTGCAGTTACTCTTAGAATTGTTTCCAGAATTTTTTTGCATCCCAACATTTTTTGGAAAAAATCGAGGAAAAAAGTTGAAAAAGTAGACCTTTTTTAAAATTCGAATATTTTAATGGGTACTTAATGGGTTAAGGAAATTTTTGCATCATTTGAACGAAAATTAAATGACCTTTCCAAATATATATAATAAGCTATTATTTTCTTATTTAAAGTCGAAATATTACATTTTTAAGGCTTTGCAAACAATTACTTGACAAACTGTATGTATTTAATGTGTTAAAGAATCTTAACTTATATTACAGCAAATTGAATTGGTTGCCTTAACTTAAATTTTTTTATAGCCTACAAACATTTGCCATTCCTGGATCATTATTCCTGTCGATCTTGCTTGGATTCTTATATAAATTTCCGATTGCACTGTTCCTCATTTGCTTCTGCTCTGCGCTGGGCGCATCGCTCTGCTACACCCTCTCAAATCTGGTTGGACGCCGTCTTATTCGACACTTCTGGCCAAAAAAAACCAACGAGTGGTCCAGGCATGTCCAAGAGTATCGCGAGAGCCTCTTTAATTATATGCTCTTTCTGCGCATGACACCAATATTGCCCAATTGGTTCATAAATCTGGCATCTCCGGTGATTGGTGTACCACTGCACACATTCGCCTTGGGCACATTTTGTGGCGTCGCTCCTCCATCTGTGATCGCCATACAGGCGGGCAAGACGTTGCAGAAAATGACTAGTTCAAGTGAAGCTTTCTCCTGGACCTCAATGGGCGTGTTGACCCTTTGTGCATGTGCCTCGTTGCTGCCTGGACTACTCAAAAATAAGTTTAAAAAGAAGGCTGCGTAAGCCTCTGGATGACGAAACTGGAGCTGAAGTGATCTGAGAATAAAACTAAACGTACCAAAAAGTGGAGGAAAATATCACCAGATACATTGATTTGGGTTGTTTTACGATTACACACACATGCAAACATATATTTTTTATTATAATTTATCTAGGTATGATGTGCTATTTCCAAAAATTAAAACAAGCACATTAAATGCATGGGTAACACAAAACACTGTAATTACGAATGCAAATTGTTATTAACAAAGCAAGCAACACACATAAAAAAACTCCGAGAACCAACTATTTAGACTATTTACAGCGTCAAATATTTCTGTTATTTTTTTTTTATTATTTAAAAACAACGTTGGCATTATATATTTTCATAAATTGTATTAAGTTAGTGAACAGTTTATGTTTAGTGCTATTGCAGTATTTACTAGAAATATTATTATTAAGTAAACCAATTAGCGAAACCATTAAATTAAATGTGTGCGAGTAAATACAGATTGAATACATTGTTATTTTTTTAAGCATGCATTTTTTAATGAGTCCTAGCTACTGAGAGTTTTGGATAAAAGCACCGAGTAGCAATGCACCTATAACAAGAAACTGTTTGGTGTGGATTTTGGTCAGCCCATCACCGTTAATGGTGAGTCGAACGATGATATGCAATTTCTTTTGGCCCAAAATTAACAATATGGACATGGACGACATGTGCTTCCAGAAGCACGGCGCTACGTTTGCCAGCGGACGCCACAACAAAAATTGTACGCAAACTATTTGAAAAATAGTTTACTCTGGCATAAGTGACTTGAATTTCCCACGCTTTACCTTTGCTAGACTAGGTCTTGTGGGCGTTTTTCTGAAGTTGTAGGTCTATTCAAATAAGCCCAAATCAACATATGCCGAAAAGAGTTGCCAAATGCACATTTCGACTTGTACAAAACTAATCGTAACTTAAAAACTAAAACTATAAGCATTTGTTCCAATCGGAATGCCAAAATTTTTTAAATTAAAATTTCTCGGTACTTTTTGCCCACAGTAGTATAAAACAAAAATAAATCTACAAAATGCGAGTTAGCTTGAGAAACCTGCAGAAGCAACAACGTTTTCGAGCAATTGTTTCGATGGAAAATATATGACATAGTGCAAATATTTCAACAAAGTTTGGCAAGGATGTAAGTATAAAACAATACTAGGATGTAAGTATAAGACCACACCAAATGCACATTCGGCGAGATTAATTAAGAATCTTAAATCTTAATTTAAGATACATATACAAAAGCCAAAGAGATTTTATGATTTGTGGGCGCAAAGGGCCCTAGTTTATGGTGTCTAAGAACCATAACAAATTTGAAGTTTCCTATCGGTATCAGCAAAAACTTAGGTGGGATAATCTTGCTCATTTTCTGCCACTTAGTTGGCTCAAAGAAAATCTTGGATGACGGAATGTACTGCACTAGGGCCTAATTTAATCATTTCAACAATATTTCGCTAAGTTAAACCTTATTTTATTCACGTTCCAGGGATCATTTTGGAATTCATCTGAAAACCAAAGTTTTCAACGTGAATTAAACCATTAAAAGTAAAATAATATAAGCTAATGATGTGTCCTACAGGATAGAAGAAGAACCTGCGACATTATAATCACAATTACGGATTTAGAGTTACTCCAAGTGCCTGCACGAAATAAGCTGTGACTTGAAAATAGTCAATAGTTTTAGGTTTTCTTAGTTTTAAGCGCTAATTACGGAAATATAAAAACATTTTAATATCTTAACTAATATAGACAGTCCGCTGAAATGAACTGCATTTAAATTTTGTTGATATCTGTAATAGTTTGGAAGTTATTCGATCTTAAAATTTGACCCTACCCTTGCACGAAATAAGCTGTGAGCCACTGTATGTATGTATTAAAAAGAGTGTATCAGTTATTGAGTATGTGTGTTAATAATACCATAAAAAAACCTCCTTACGAGGTAAAAGTCTAGTGACGAAAGCATTTTCATGCCCCAAAATTTCTGATATCCAATTTTGAGACGAATTATATTAAGTTTTACACGTAAGTTATTTTAAACAAAATTTTGGCACTCGGCACATTGCGCTTAAATGTCTCAATTCTAATACCAAATTACACTCACTTTTTGCGCAGTGCCGAATGCAAAAATTTTGTTTAAAATAATTTATGTGTAAAACTTAATATAATTCGTCTCAAAATTGGATATCAGAAATTTTGGGGCATGAAAATGCTTTCGTCACTAGACTTTTACCTCGTTATTTGGACGTTGATGTACTAAACGGGCAGTACATTCAAGTGGCCCAAACGACACCAAGCACGGGCTTGTTGACGCGCGGACATAGAAGGACAAACATTGTATTAAACAACATTAAACTAAACCATAAATTAACTATAAGCTAGATAAGTAAGAGATAATTGAAGTATTCAGTAATTGTACAGAAGAAAAATTAGTAATAAATTGAGAAAGATTGTTATAATTACAACAAAGTACTCTGAAAGGGTTATGAATAGCATAGTTAGCAACACAGGATTGAAGAGAAAGAGGTAAGAAATTTCTAGAGCTTCTGATCGGGACAGCAAAACTAATTTGGCTAATTAATTCAGATGAATCAATTTCACCAATAATTAGTTTGTGTAGAAAGACTACACCAAGCATTGTTCTCCGGTCAGAAAGAGAGGGAAGATTAATTAGTAAAAGTCTACTACGATAAGGAGGCAAGCGAATGTTAGTATTCCAGTTCAGACCCCGTAGGGCAAAGAGTAAAAACTGTTTTTGTACAGATTCTATTCTGTCCTGATGAATCTTATATTGGGGACTCCATATACAAGACCCATATTCCAGAATAGGTCTGACAAGTGAAGTATAAAGTAATTTAGTAATATAGGGATCGTCAAATTCTTTCGACCAACGCTTTATGAAACCCAAGACGCCAAATGCTCGATTAGCAATAGATGCAATGTGCTTGTCAAACTTCAGCTTAGGATCAAGAAGAATACCCAAATCAGTAACCGACATAATACGTTCAAGCGGTTCACAATTAAGAACGTAATTAAATTCAAACGGAGTTCGCCTACTAAAAGACATAACTTTACATTTACTACAATTAAGACTTAAGAAATTTACTTTACACCATGTCTGAAAACTGTCAAGATCAGCTTGCAGCCTGACACCAAGAAGATTGTCAGTGGCCGACATACAAAGTTTAACGTCATCGGCGTACATGAGAACCCGAGAGTAATTTATAACAGAAAGTAAATCATTTATAAAAAGCGTAAATAACAAGGGGCCGAGATGACTTCCTTGTGGAACTCCAGAATAAACTTGAACAGGTTTAGAAACTAAACCATTAAAAAAAACTTTTTGGGTTCTAAAATTTAAGTAGTTGAAATCCACAGAATTAGGCTATTGGGAAAACCTAATAGATGGAGTTTATGCAATAAAAGATTGTGATTAACAGAATCGAAAGCTTTACTAAAATCAGTGTAAATGACATCAGATTGCATTTTATTTTGAAATCCATGTATAACAAAGGTAGTGAATTCTAATAAGTTAGTGGTAGTAGATCTATGTTTCACAAACCCATGCTGGTAGGGTGAAATAATAGATCTACAAAGATATTGCAGCTGAGAAGTTATAATTTTCTCAAAAGCCTTAGGAATAGCAGACAACTTAGAAATACCTCTATAGTTACAGACATTTGACTTGTTTCCTTTCTTAAGGAGAGGAATAATAAATGATTCTTTCCAAACTTTTGGGAAAGAGCATAACTCAACAGAAAGTTTAAATAAGTTATACAGGGGTTTCAAAAGACCTTCAGCGCAGTACCGTAGAACACATCTTGGTACTCCGTCAGGTCCCGGTGAAAATACCGGTTTTATGGCCTTTAGATCACTTAAAAGCGAGCTTTCCGTAAAGAGGTTTTTTTATGGGATATCAGAAATTTTTGAATAAGACATCAGAAATTTTGAAATTGCAATATTTTTTGACAGTATAGCTTTGTCAACTTTGTTTATTGTTTGTACAAGCTAAAACAAACTGTCTGGCAACACTGGTCCCCTTTACAAACACACATGCCCAGCGCAAAAGCTATCAGCACTCTCAAACTCTGGCTACTATGACACTTTGCTGCTGTTTATATATGGCTGCTATGACACTCAGATGCTGTTTATATAGGGGAGAAGTGGTGGTTGTGGGCATGGGTGGGTTGTGGGCACCCCTACGTATATTTTCACGAGATGAAGATTGAGTTTTTTTGGTAATGTCATTCGAAAGTAATTACCCTATGTATAATTCATGCCAAATATCAAAGTGAACGGACGCGTTTCCTTTTGAAAATTAACGAATTGGTTTTTTTTGTGCTTGGAAAAGGTGAGGAAACTTCTTTCAAACATTTTTAATAGTGTATCAATCAAAGTGGATCGATTGGAAAGGTAAGTGTAATGCATTTTTATTTAGTCGAACTATTATGCTAAATGGAACAATATCGATTTGAACCAAAAAATTTAAACAAAAAAATATTTTCATCACTTTTTAAAGTGTCTGCTAAAGTGGGTTGTGGGCACACAAATTGAGGGTGTTGTGGGCACCCCTTTTTTTTAGTCAAATTTTTTAAATAGCTACTGTTTCTTGGAAAATTGTTCTAAAAATTTGTTTGGATCCCTCTAGAACATTCTTGTGATTTTCACGCTTCATTCTTGATTGACCGCAACCAACTCCATCAATTGTAACATCTGCGATCGAGCTTTTCATGTGAAATGTGTGGGCATGCGGGCAAGTTATTATACATGTCAAAATTGTGTTTCCGACGATGAATAATGCCTATGCAGGCTTTATGATTAATAAACTGTCATTTTGTTCATATTAGTTATGGTTTTTTTTTCATATTTTTCCATTTACAGCATTTTTGCCAAGGGTGCCCACAACCCCCACTAAAAAAATTTTTAGCTGAAAATACCGATTTTACAAAAGTCCATGTAAAATTTTTTTGCGTAACGAAATCCGGTATTTTTTTATATGATTAGTTAGCTTAGGTCTCTAGCTTTACACAGATATCCATATATCCAAAAAATATGCACTAGGTCGGTAATTATAGGCCGAAATCAAAACTATGCCCACAACCGCCACATCTCCCCTACTTCAGTTCACATATTTAGAAAACTGGTAATATCTTCCAAACCAATCAACAAAACTTTATGTATGATATATCAAAAAACAAGCTCAAACATATTAAAAATTAAAAAAAATCGTTAGCGGCGTTTTCTCGAAAATCGCCAAAATGTGGAAAAAATTACCTTATTTCACCTGTAGCTTTTTACCTATGTACTTTAGAAAAAAAGTTTAAGAGCCCTTTAAAATACCTTTCCAACGACATAAAAATCATATCTGTAGCTTCTATTGTTTGGATACTATAGGGGTTTTTAATTTTAGCGGTCTTTAGCGATTTCCCGCTAAACTAGCGATTTTTTGAAAAAGTCGTAGAACAAACGTTTCTAGATTTTTGATCGGGAACAACTCCCCATTCAAACTTTTAAGCTAAATCAACGATTTGATCCAAACAAACAGACAAACAAACAAACAAACAGACTGACTTTTCATCTCGTTTTGAGAAGGGCACCAAAAATTTCAAAATTATTTATCTTCTGAACCAGTGATCGGATTTTGATGATCAAGGTGTCATTCGACGCGTATTTTTAATTAGAATAGTTGAAAATTAAAAAAAAAATCAAAAAGGCTCCAACGGCCCCATTTGCTCCAATCATTAAAATTTTTCCCCTCCCACTTACACCTGTTTATCTCACGAGCCAGGTGACTTTCCAAAAGTCTTAGTATGCACATTAGTAAGTTAAATTAATACCTTTCGATCGGTATATAACTCGACCTGATCGGACAGTCATAGCAAATTTTCCATTCTTCCTGTGTATATATGCTAGTCGCTTTCGCACACTTCGTGCTGCTTTCGTCACTAGCGCGGACTGCCGTCCGAAGTGATATAAAACCAAATTCTTTGATTTCAAAAAGGTTTTTCTACTTAATGGGATTTATATTCAAATAAAATATATAAATCCAAAATAAGCTTTTAAAATTAAATAATTAAAAATAAATTAGCTTTAATATAATTTAAAGATTGATTGAACCGGAACTAACCGTTATGCACGAATCGGTTAATAATGGTTATTTCGATTTGCAAAATTTCGGTTTTTCTGTTAAGGTATACGAGGGCTGCTATATATATTTCTGGCCTAATAATGAAAATGCGAATATTTATCATCAAAAATTGTTTTATTGTTTTTCAAAGTATTCTCCAGCCTGATTTATACACTTTTGCATGCGCTCAAACCAATTGTCGAAGCACTTTTTCCACTCCGATTGAGACACCTCCAAAACATGGTTTTTGAACGCTTCAACAGCATCTTCTGGGCACGAAAATCGTTGACCACGCATTTTTTTCTTGATGTGCGGGAATAAAAAGAAGTCATTGGGTGCCAAGTCAGGGCTGTTCGGCGGATGACCCATCAATTCGACGTTTTGGCCGGTCAAAAAGGCGCTGGTTTGAGCCGATGTGTTAGAGCTCGCGTTGTCATGGTGAAGAATGATTCGTCTTCTCTTGTTTGTTTTTCGAATTTCTCCGAAGACTTCAGGCAAACAAATTGTGGTGTACCACTCAGAATTGACCGTCCTTCGTTGCTCAAGTGGAACAGTCGCCACATGACCAGTTTTGCCGAAGAAACAGGCGACCATTTGCTTCGAAGTGCTTCTTCCACGAACAACTTTCGTTGGATTTGGCTCGTCTTCGAAGACCCACACGGTCGATTGTTGTTTTGTTTCGGGCTCATACGCATAGATCCAAGATTCGTCACCTGTGACGATCTTATGAACATCTTTTGAAGCACCGCGATCGTATTTTTTCAACATTTCTTTGCACCAATCGACACGAGCCTTTTTTTGAGCGATTGTCAAATTGTGCGGGATCCAACGGCAACAAACCTTTTTTACGGTCAGGTGTTTATGTAATATCGAATGTATGCTGGTGGGAGAAATGCCCAAGGATGCCTCTATCTCCCGGTATGTCACATGACGATCTTGCATTATTAGTTCACGCACGGCATCAATGTTCTCTGGCACAACGGACGTTTTTGGACGACCTTCACGGAATTCGTCGTTGAGCGAACTGCGACCACGATTAAATTCGTTATACCAGTTTTTCACGGTGCTATAGGATGGTGCTTGATCGCCATACAAAGACTTAAGTTCATCGATGCACTCTTGTCTGGATAATCCACGTCGAAAGTTGTGAAAAATGATCGCACGAAAATGCTCACATATCAATTCAATTTTTTTAACGGAATTGAATTGTTCAAAGCTCTGTAAGTTTAACAATTCACGATTAAAGCCTAGTACCGACGTGAGATAAAAGGCCTAGCGTAAGTCAAACTTCATATAAAAAAAACGCTAGCGGAAAGCGAAAAAGAAGAAGACGACATTTATCTCCGCTTGTCGGTCCGGACGTCAACTAAACTGAAACTAAAAACGGAGTTGCCAGATAAGGAACGGGCGTTATCCAGCACTGTTTGCATTTAGCTGACAGGCCCAGCGAAACATCGAACTGTTTAGAGTTTCGCTATCTATCTATCTCACTCTCTCACAATAACTCAAAAGAAATGCCCGGGAAATTAACAAAAAACAGCAGATTGACTATTTTTGAAATAGCAGACAAAATTCTGCTGATTAACAAGGTGGAAAAGAGTCCAATATTTGTATTTTTTCATTAATTTAGAGGGAGAATCCACGTAAAAAGTTCTAAGGCGATGGGTGCACCCAAAACCCGCTGTGCTTGCGTGCCATCGCATATTTCTCCTCTATTAACATTAATATACAGTTTTCATTGTTTATTCTCTCCTCTTTTTATGCAAATCAGTTCTACATGTTCATATTTAAAATAAACCGCTGTTGACGCATAGAGTTACCACTCAACTTTTTGTTATTTTTTCGTGTTGATTTGGCAACTCTGCCCTTACGCTCGTCGACAGCTAAATATTGAGCATTTTCCGCCGCTAAAAATTTATCTCACGTCGGTACTAGGCTTAAATGACAACACGTTCTGAGTGATGTTATGCTAAAAAAAGTCAACCTTTCCAATGGAAATATCAGATTGCACCTGGCAACACTTATTGTTGCCTAGGCCAGAAATATATATAGCAGCCTACGTAGTAAATAAAATGTTGTTTTTGTTACGGTTACGATTTTCAATCGGATAATACCGGTTAACGATTATGGATTTACCTTTTCCAGTAATTAAAGTGAATGCATTAAACAAATACCATTTGTCCCACCATAAAAACATCAAGTTCATTTTAATTAATAAATTTGTAATGTATTAAGTATGCATGTATTTAAATATTATCTTTTGTCAAGTTTAGATTTGTTTCTTTCAGTGTATTTAAATTTTTTTCTCATTGCAAAGTAAGCTGCGCTTCACCTGAATGGCCTTGTGACCGAACTCGGCTTAAATTGATGGACTTTTTCTTTCGGTGTATAAATAGACAGTATACAATTAGTGTGGTAGGCGCATAACAATAGAGTTATATTCTTTTAAACGAGATATTCATTAATTGTGTCTATAAATTAATTATTCAATTATTTGTTCGGATTCGGTTGTGCTTTCTTTTTTTTTGTTTTTTAATAATGCCTTTGTGAACGTCAAGGTTATTAAAATACATATCTGTATGTATGTACATACAAATGAACTTACATATTTGTAAGCATATGCACTTTTAGTTACCTGCACATAAAGCCCTTACAATAATATTTGAAAATCCTCATTTGTATGAATTATTATACATACATACATATTCGTATGTACATGTATGGACAGTGAAATAGGTGTGAATGTTTTTAACGTTTTAAGTGCATGTGACTTTAAATTCTTATGTTTATACTTGAAAACTTCGATAAGCTTACGAAGTAAACATAAATTATAGATTAAAAACTTATTTTATTTGAGGTATAAAATCAAAACACAAAAATAATAATCCATGTAATCCATTTGTTGTTTAACAGGGTTGATTATTTGAGACTGTCTTAATTAAATTGTGAAGCATATAAATGTTATCTGTAATTTTGATGGGATTTCCCTTCCGAACTTTCATCTGCATTGAAGTCATTACCATTTAATTTGTTTCTAAATTATGTTTATAATACTCTTTTATTTATAAATGATATTGGTTTGACTTTTTCCTTGCTGCTTGAATGACAATCAATATCAAATTTTTCGTTTTTAAATTTTATCCAAGACGCCCTTACACTCAGAGCAACATTTATTCGTACACACTTTTTTTTACTTTAACAGCTATATTAGTCAAGTCTTCACAGTAAAAAAAATATATTTGGAAAGGTCGTTTAAATTCCGTTTGAATGATGCAATACTTTCCTTAACCCATTAAGTACCCATTAAAAATGTTGAGCTAAAAATAAGTCAATTTTTAAACTTTTTTCCTCGATTTTTAAAAAAAAATATTCTGATGCAAAATATTCTTCAAACAATTCTAAGAGTGACAGCAAAAAAAATTGTCAATAATATTTTTTCAAGTATATTTTATACAGCCGAACTTCCCTAACTCGAATCACCATTATCCAAAGAAAAAGTCTGACTTAGAGAGACTTCGACTTGGGGAATCATTTTTTTAAAGTCTTTTAACAGAAACTACAATTTCATTCAATCATAGATACATTTCAAATTGTAAACTTTTCTTGTTATTTTCAACAAAAACAGATTCCAGTTTGTTCAAGACCTGTCAGTATTCTCAAAAATTGGGTTTTTTGTTTTTTTGCTGTATCCAGAAGTTCCCGATTCTAATAACATCATAATTAATCTTCTATTTTTTAAAATAATGAAAACTGTTTTCGCTGACATACCATATTTTTCAGCCACTTCCATTTTTTTGATCCCCTTTCGAACTCCTTAACTAATAAGTTTGAATATTTAATAATTTAATTTAATAATTTAAATAATCTTGCGCTGATACGCTAACAAAGAAGTACATAACGCACGTCTTTCCTGAAGCTAATTCACCAGACAATGTAGTTGTTGATGCAATATTCTATCACACTGCATCATCATGTGGGCATGTACATCAATATTACGTATCCAAACGAGCCGGTAACAAAAGCATAAAATAGAAACGAAAAAAATTCAAACTTTATTGGGTATTTTCCCGAAAGATTCGACTTACAGAAGCACGGGCCAATATTCTTGTTTGAGTTATGGAGAATTTCGACTTACGGAAGCTTGAGTTACGGAAGCAGAATTGTATGAAATTTGCTCAGTTAACGCTATTGCCACTCGATTTTGTTTGAATTAGAGAAAATTCGAGTTAGGGAAGTTCGACTGTATTTTTTTTGAAAATCCTAAATATGACTATTTTAACCCCTTTTTCCTACTTTTCACACAAAAAGTGCCTTTTAAGCAATTTTCAATGAGTGTATTTCAATGTCAATTTTATAATTATGTTAAAACGAATTGAAATGGATTATAATTTTTGTGCGACCTCCAAATTAATTTGTTTAATAATAATTTTTGACATCTTCGTGAGCTAATCGTAGTTTAAAAAAAACATAAGAATGAAAAATCCCATGCATTTAAAACAAACATTTAGTACACCTATTTCAATATCCACATATGTATGTACATATGTGTGTGCTTACATTGTGCAAAGTACATGTTGAATACATTTATTTGTTATACTTATGTACTTGCGTGTCACTTTATGTTCTTCATGTGTATCTTTTCAATTATAGCAAAAATAAGCTCTCTATAGTATTCTTAAGTTACATACTTGATTTGCTTAGCCAAAATTATATAATGCATGATTTATTGTTCTTCATATTACTTTTGTTGCTGTGATTTTTATTTAATTTTTGTTTATGTTTAAAATTGCTCATTATTTTCTCAAATGACATTAATCGAGAACAGCGCAAATTTTGGTTCGCGCGATTATTGTAAGTATACACATTATTTTGACGACGTTACTTAAATGCATTTCATTTTGTTTATTGTTTGCTTACAACAGGCATTAAGACTATACTAAGGTAATGCGTTAATATTATCTATACAAAAGAATAAAATTCAACAAAATCTTATCCCGTCTTACTCGTAAAACGAATATTTTTTTTTGGCATATTTGCAAATTATAAATGTAGATAATAAAAAAAATTTCAAATAAAAAGCATATTAGGCTCTGTCTAACTTAGTGGCAAATAAATTCCACCCAATTCGTATAAGTTTTAAGCCGTTATCATCACTCTCTCTCTCTCCCTCTCTCTCCTTCTCATAAACGCAGACACACACACACACACACACGCACACACACATTGTTATGGCCTGTCTTACCGACAAATCGAATTCAATATATTTATTAATTTAATATTTTCCTGAACATTTTTTGGGAAAACAGTCTCGTAAACATTTCCCCACATATGTACGTACAATCACGCGGACACCTACACAAAACCTTAAATTCAGTCTTTTTCAGATACATAGGGGAATAAATAAAGCAAAGAAAAAGTAAATGTGACAAATCAGTATGCCGTTCCGAAGAAAGTACTTTCTATGCTACGGGTGCTAACTTTAATTGGATATTGAATGAGTATATGTAATTTTAAATTTCAGAAAGTTGAATCTCATTGATTGCACTCTTTATGTTGCTTAGCATATTAAAAGTACACTCATGTAGTTCAACAGGGATTGCAGTTGGAACAACTAAAGACATATTGAGTCCACAAGTGTGTGCTGAGACGTGTATGCTCATATTAGATATAAATTGGCGTCTCTTGACCAGTGAGCAAACGAAACATGGACGTGGGCATCGTTTTCATTAAAATCTGTAAGAGCAAACTAAGTTAAGAAAAAACTGTATAAGCTACATATGTATATTAATGTAACTAACCTCGCCCACAGATGAGGAGAGCAGTTTCACGATAGTGTCGTGTGGTACAGCCACAACACTCTGATTGTTGATCTCGATAATGCGATGACCAACGCGCACACCGCCTCGTTCTGCAATTCCGCCACGCAGAAGGCTGCATATCTGTGAAATAGTCGGGAGTAGCAAATGATCAATAGTGGGAATTATCATATTTATGGTCCATAGGCTTACCACGCCGTTTTGCACACTAAAGCCTAGTTGAAAGAGCGCCTTGGGACGTAGGATCTTAACCTCAACGACAGGCGGGCATGGCACAACGGTGAACTTGACGGCAGTTTGATTTTTGGCGTTGCGTATATAACTTTGGCAGGTGGACAGCGGCAATCCAACGAGGCTCATACCATTAATGGCTATAAGCTGATCGCCAATGTTTAATTGGCCACAGCGTGCGGCTGCGCCGCCAGACATTAAATTGGCAATGACCACCGTCGGCAGCATTGAGCCCCATCCGCTTTCCACGATGACCACTCCAAGTATTTCGCCTTTGGCCTTGGGCACCACTACTTCCTTTTGAAGCTCTTTCTTAGCAAATATCTCGAGCTCGTCACCAAAAATCTCCTGACTATTTAGCACTTCTTGGTAATCCATCTCCTTGGCCAAATTCTCATTCTCAATACCGTTGGCTTTAAGGAACTCCATGTAGGCCACCTGAAAAGCTTGACCAATAGATTGGGCTATGAATTGGGCCTCGTCGCTCTCAAAAACATGACATATCATTTTGGGCGTTCGGTTGTGTTTGTTGGAAGAACCGCTCTCCTTGTTGTTAGTATTTTCTTTCAAGGTTTCGTCATCAGTGACCACCCCAGGGCCTGAACAGGTGAGTGTATCAAGTTCGATGCTGGCGCCATTGGGTACAAAACGTCGACGCGCCATTAACACAACTAAATCACCAATGTCAGCTATATAGGAAATTGTTCGCAGAGCGTGATCCATCATGATCTCCTTGAGATCCGTGTTGAGCACCATTATCTTTTCGGTCGAAATGAATAGATCCACTTCAGTGCTTGGCTGACTTTCTCCCTCAGGTGCCTGTCAATAAACAACAACAAATATTATATATTCCCATTAGTTCAATCGGTTAGTCTTAATCTGCATTGCAGCATTATGAACAACACTAAAATTCTTTTTGTTGCTTACCAAAGCCTAAACATATCAAGGAGTATGCAGCATGAGTTTAACAAGGGAATAGGAAAGAAAAGCGAGACGCATTATAGACATTGAGCAATTTACCGAGCACATTCTAAAGGAGGAGGAAATGGAAATCTTATTCTAATCTGGAAAAACGCACCTTTATGCGCGATACTGCTTCCTCGGCCTGCATCATCCGCGTTGACTTTGTAGGCTGACCCTCGCATACAAGCTGAGTGGAGCCCAGATACCGAGCGCGAAAAAGAACGCCCTCGATTAATACTTTGGGTTCCAATAAACCTATTGAATATGAAAATAATCATTTAGTTGAAGAACGTAAAGTACTATTTAAATAAAGAAATAAATATTTATAAAAAACAAAATGGTAAAGCTATAGTTTAATTTGCTTAGCTAAATTGTTTTTAAAAATTTTTGTTTTTTTTTAGCTTTTTAATCACATGCAGTTTAAAATAGAAGCATTAGTTCGTTAGCCCATTATACTATCTGCCAAGCAAATTATACTATAGCTTGAAAAAGAGACAAAGAGCACAGGAAAGAGAGAGATAGATAGATAGATAGATAGATAGATAGAGAGAGAGAGAGAGAGAGAGAGAGAGAGAGAGAATACATCCACTTACATGGCAGGCACCACACCCAATTATATAAATAAAAATTTCAATATGCAGCGTACGACAGAAAAGAAAAGCGTGAATGTCAAAATTGATTAAGAAGTACAACAATGCTAAATAGATTGTATGTTGATCGTACTATGATATAGATTGTATGTTGATCGTACTATGGGGCGTATCTGCAGAGTAGACCCCATACATACGCACATACATACACTACCTACCCTCCTTATTACGCGATTTGGCCTTCTTATCGCTGTTTGCCGAATCCTTAAGAGATTTTATGGAACCCGTGGGGCTCTTCGAGTATTGCAGCTTTTCCGGTGAACTTAGCGAAACGTCCACATTACCAACAATTTGGCATATATCCGGAGAATTGGGCGTCAATGACGTGCCTATACCCTGCCGAATGGTTGCCGTCGAGTAGCCTTGCGGCTTGTTGCTGTTGTTGTCACTTCCACCTTCGTTACTAACATTATTGCTGACTAAACCATTGGCGTTGCTATCGGCAGCGACTGACAACTCTCTAGTCTGTGGGCAATCGGGGATAATTAATTAATTAATGTTTTCTGTAAGTATGAGCTTACCTGTTCAACAAAAAAATCCTGTTGACCCAGTAGCCGATCCGTTTCTAGATCCATGTCGGCTTCATCCTCTTCGAGACGAGTGGCCGAAGCGCTCTTTCGGGGCACCCATACTGGCGAGTCTGGATCCGCGGGCAAAATTTCGTCGCAAAATTTTAATTTGTCCGGCTGTGCTTTTGCACGCTGAAGAGCCGATCGTATTTCCTTCATGGCCTCTTGTATCTTAACTGGTGATGCAGCAACTACAGCTGACGATGATAGTTTATTATTTGCTTCTGCCCCTGCGGCATAAACTGGGCCGTAGTGTGTTTCCACGGGACTGTCCCTATCAGCATTGCCAGCATTCAACGCTATTTGTGGCTCTTCACTCTGCTGGGGCTGAGGCGGCAGCGTGGCAGTTGGCGTAGCGGGCAACGGCGGGGGCGTTGACGTTGGCAACATGGTCACAAAATCGTTTGACTGTGAAGCTTCTGTTGCTGCTGACACAAGACTCGCTGAATTGTATTCATTCGGCAAAAGTTTACACTCGCTGTTGCCGTTGTGCTCATGTTCGTTAATAATCTCTTGCTGTTGCTGCTGCTGTTGTTGTTGTTGAGGCTGCTGCAGCTTGTCGCAGACTACGGAAACATTGTTTTCAGTATCTGATGCGTGGCCACTGCTGAGACCATCTTCGAGCACTGGCATGCTTGTGTATAGTTTGCCATAGTCGGTTGTGGCACAGTTAATGTCATTTGACAGGCTATCTAAATCACCACAGTTTGAGTCGTAGTCCGTGGTTTCCGGTGACAGCGTAAAGTTACGCGAGTGGCGTCGCAAATTTGCCTCGAGCTCTGTGTCGGCCAGGTCCCCACTACTCCGGCTGTTTGAGTCTATATACAGCTCGATGTCGTTGTGCTCCTGGAATGTATTGTGCTCGCCGGACTGTTAAAAACATAGAACACAATTTAATAACTAAACAGAATTAAAATTCTAGGTCCGTTGTAGGTCAGATTTTATACTCTTCACCTTTTCATTAGCATATAACAGTTCTATAACGTAAGCGAAATGAAATACGAACAAGATTTAACAAGTTCTCAATAAGTTCCAATAATCGAAAATAACCCATCTTAAGCATAGTACGCTCAAGCCGAAAATATTTTTGAAAGGCCAAAACTCCATATAAGATAAAGGGTTGCAAACATGTTTGAAATTATTTTGTAAGGCCATTTCTAAACCTATGTACGCTGTACCTAAATATGGGCAGCTCAGAATATATGGCAGCTTTATTTTGACCTTTCAAAACATCGATTGAATCAGTGTTTCGACTAATCGAAATCTTTTTGAACACAAATGGCGACCAAACAAGATGCAAAATAATAGCCGAATTGAGCTCCTTGAACACAAAAAACGATTTAGACTGATTAAGGAGGTGCAACAGAGGCCAATATTGTGTGGTTTGACCGAAAATATATATTTTTATGGGATTTTTATAATTAATAATTTTTAATTTAATAATTAGGGTATTAGTCGCTGCTACTTCTCTTATCCTGTCCATTTGTTCCATTTTCTCTTTTTGTTGTTATCAATGTTATATTTTTGTTTGTTGTGCACAGCTGACGCAACAGTGTGACCACAGCAGCATAAGACCAACAATCTCTCAACTTTTCAGTGATTTTTGGTATTATGCTGTCACACTGAATTCTGTAAGGCCCGACATCAAAACATCGAACATTTTGAGCGCCCAAAATGTTTTCAGCTAGAGCGTACTACGCTTTAAGCAGAGTACTCTCTAGACCAGGGGTGCTCAGCTGCTGCTCATTCAATTGATTTTCGGCCTCATTTGTTTTTGTAATTCCTCACTCAATAGGAAACAAAATGCCAACACATCCAAACATTTTTGTGTTCTTCATTTGTTTCTTCATTTTCGAATACATTAATTCGGCTCTTATTTTGGTGCTTATTTTTTCCCGCCACTGCTGTTAATAGATTTCGACTAGTCAAAACAACGATTCCATCGATGTTTTGAAAGGTCAAAAAAAAGATACCATCTGTTTACCAATTAGTGTTGTAAAACCCCCGAACATTTTCTGAGGAGGTTGCAACCCTTTTTTTTATATGGAGTTTTGGCCTTGCAAACATATTTTCGTCTAAAGTATAGTATCCAGCACCCCGGAAAATAAAAATACCTGTCAAACTTCATATAGAAAAAAATTTTCTAGGAATTTTTTGTTTTCGTTTTCGTTGCTTGAGTATCCAGCAACTTGAACGAAATCCACAAATGTGGAACGAGAGAACAACTGACAGACAGCTCAGGAATATATTGTCGACAATTATTTCGTTAGTGTCGAGTGAGAAGATGGAGCCAAACACAGTAGGCCAGGTCATGGCTATGGTGAATCAGTGAAAATGCGCATTTTGTTCATGTATCTGTGAAAAGTGCATAGGAAAGTGTTTCGGCTGAAATAAATAAATAACGATCTTCCCTTCTTCTTCAGCGGATATACGGAGGTGGCGATTACCAATCTACTCTATTTGAAGATGCAGCAGTTTGGCAATCAATAGACCCTCGGGATCAAAATACTTATTCCATGCCTTAATCAAATTAAATTCAAAATAAATATAACTAAAGTAAATTTTATAGACATTAATAATATATATCTTTATTTTTTGCGCACACGAGCAGATTTATTTTGACAAAGTACTGAACCGGCTGCAGATTTGACAAAATCCTTTATAATATTTCTAATAAATTATACTTGGTGTAATTTGGAAGGGTTTAGCATTAGTGTCTGCCTTTAAGGCCTGTCTCCAGCACCTCGAAATTTTTATGTTAGGAATTTGCTATTTATTTCGTGTGTGTGGAACATAAATAAAACAGTGTGACGAATCACCTGTGTTTTGAAAGCAATGTCAATTGTGAAACTAAAATTCAACTAAAGCTCAAAAAAATGAGCTCGAACATTGAAGTAGTTGATTTGGTGCAAAAAAAAGGAGGAAGTACAGCGTACCCGGAGACGCCACAAATGATGGATGAACCCATATTTGCAGCTGATGAAGTGAAAAGGGAATATTTCAAAATGAGGCGAGTAAACGCAAGAGAATCTGGCACCACGGTTGAAAGCCTATCAATTGAAAGCCCAGCAGACACTAATGCTAAACCCTTCCAAATTACACCAAGTATAATTTATTAGAAATATTATAAAGGATTTTGTCAAATCTGCAGCCGGTTCAGTACTTTGTCAAAATAAATCTGCTGGTGTGCGCAAAAAATAAAGAATTATATTATTAATTCTATAAAATTTACTTTAGTTTTATTTATTTTGAATTTAATTTGATTAAGGCATGGAATAAGTATTTTGATCCCGAGGGTCTATTGATTGCCAAACTGCTGCATCTTCAAATAGAGTAGATTGGTAATCGCCACCTCTGTATATCCGCTGAAGAAGAAGGGAAGATCGTTATTTATTTATTTCAGCCGAAACACTTTCCTATGCACTTTTCACAGATACATTCACCATAGCCATGACCTGGCCTACTGTGTTTGGCTCCATCTTCTCACTCGACACTAACGAAATAATTGTCGACAATATATTCCTGAGCTGTCTGTCAGTTGTTCTCTCGTTCCACATTTGTGGATTTCGTTCAAGTTGCTGGATACTCAAGCAACGAAAACGAAAACGAAAAATTCCTAGACAATTTTTTTCTATATGAAGTTTGACAGGTATTTTTATTTTCCGGGGTGCTGGATACTATACTTTAGCGCCAAATAAAAGACTAAAATTGTGGGTCGCACAGATAAAACGAGTCATGCGTTTGCCAAAAAAATATAATGTGAATGACAAAACTGTGAAAAATTATTAAAAAGACAAGGGAGTGATGATATGTTCTAAAAAAAACTGTTCCTAAAGTCACAGAAGTACAGAGAGAAAGACAATCAAGCTTCGGCTTCATGCGCTTTCTATAAATTTGTTTTCCGTAAGCTATTCAAAGGTTTGCATAATGGGCGATGAGACGCATTTTACAGTGGAGGGTCATAAGGGGAATCCGAAATATTACTTTAGGCTTTCTAATACCTTAACCACCTGAAAATGACACTCAAATAACATAAACAAAGGTTAATTTTTGGCTGGCCCTAAGCGAGCGTGGAATCAGAGCGAGCGCTTAAAAAATGTATTGCTGAGTATCATACGAATGATAATACGGTGTTTTGCCCAATTTAGCGTCTGCTCATTATGCAAGAACAACTTTGAAGGCTCTTGACCACATGAGCACTGAGTTCCTGCCAAAGCTGCAAAAAATCCTCGAAATGTGCCTCAGTTAAAGCCAATGGAAAAGTTTTGGTGAAATTTAAAAAGAAATGTTACGAGTAAGGAAAATAAGCCAAAAAACATCGACTGTTTGATATTAAAAATCAAAAGGAGGTTATGCGCAAGGTACCCGAAAATATAAGGAAGGCTGATTGCAATGGTCACGAATATTTTTTTTTTTTTAATAACGAACGTGGGTGGTCCGTCAAGTACTTAGCCTCTCCACCTGAGGGCGCTGTAATCGCAAAAACGTTAGATAATAATAGTCAGATAATAGTCTGAGGTACCCAAATTGGGCGAATAAAGAGCATGGGGAATCAATTGGAGCCCTAAAACGTTGATTTTCCGAAGTGGCTCGCGTTTGTGTTTTTGCTCCGGAGTCAGCTTGCGCGGCACCCAGCGGCAGGATAATTTTTTCATATGGAAAATCTTGCCAAAAATATGGCGTGTGCGCACAATACTTATCCTTGTGGCATCTGCTAACTGGCACACCTTCACTTTCCGGTCGACTAATACCATTTCATGTATTTTTTGGACATTTTCCTGTGAAAGTCAATGGGAGGAGGGGCTGCCGCTGAGGACTTCATCGCCAGTGGAGTTTTGGCCACCACGAAACTATCAAAACCAATATTTTATGGTGTAATCCAAAAGAGCAATAGCCCTTTATTATTTATACAACTTTTCATTTGATTCCGTCGCCGTTTTGTTTCTCAAAAAATAATGTTTCATGAAAAAACGAAAGTCGTTTTTTTCCATACTCATGATTCCAAACACGTCAACAAAAATCGGCTCTCAAAAAAAAAAACACAAATGACTGTATCGCGCTAAAAATTTTTGTTGTCTGCCTAAATATGATTGGACTAGAAGGCACCATCAAATTTTTTGCGATTACAGCGCCCTAAGGTGGAGAGGCTAAGTACTTGTCGGACTACCCACGTAGTCTAATAAAAAACATATGAAAAATTTAAGTTGGTCGGACTTGGAATACAGTTTTTATTTGTATTACAACAGTTGCTTGTATTTCATTCCGCATACGTTATATAATAGCATAAATTGTGTGGTTAAATTAATTTTAGCATAAATTATTTTTAATGAAACAATGTGGTATATATCAAATCATATAAATATACATAAATCGACCCTTTTATTCAAGTTATTTAGATTTTATTTTATGCTTGTTGCACCATAAATTTACATTTTTATTTTTAGCTGTGTTTAACTCTAAATTTGTATTATGTACATCCCAACGAAATTTGGTTGAAATCTGACTTAGAGTATATATCAAATAGAAGCCCCGGCAACGATCGTTAAAATAGCTGACTCACCTGTATCCTTTGCGAACGATGTACAATACAGAGCTCGTCTTTGGGTATTCTAGCTAGACGCTGGCCAATGTAAGCCTGTTCGATATGTTTATCTATTTCGCAGACCCGCGGTTGCCTGTCCTATTAGTAGTAGTAGTAAATATATGCTATTGTACTTCATAAGATTTTCAATACTGAAAATAACTTACTGAACTTGCCACATCGTCGCCACTCTCCGTCGTGTAATCCGTAAAACGCTGTTCGTCATCGGGATTCGCTTTGAAGAACTCCTCCAGCACTTTGCGAGTCTCAGAGAATTCGTATAAATAGTCAAAGGTCGGAGTCTTAGATGACACTGTTGCGGGCGTTCCCTCATGATCGATCAGATCAATCAGATTGCCCACGGATGTCTTGCCAGTCACGCTGCCCATAACATTGTTGTTATCAGGGCGGTGCGTGCTTGGTGAGACGCGCTGCGGAAAGCCAGGTGGTCGCTTCGGAAACCCAGCTCCCTTGGCAGACATTTGCTGATTGCCAAATCGACGCGGCGAGCCCTCATACTCAGCGATAGGCAGCTGACCAATCATTTTGGTGACCTTAAGGACATCCTCGCTGTTTTCTCTGTCAGAAGCCGCCAGTACTGCGGGCTTGTTCATCCAGTTTGTATCGATGTCATCAAAGACAACAATCTCTCCGTCCCGCAGGCATTGACCATCAGCCTTACCAACATCCGTCGGTGAGCCGGGACTCGCTAAGCCCTACAATCGTTAAGTATTATATTAATTTATTGTGAATCTTAAGGATAACAGACTTGCTTACTTCCGGCTCAAACTGACTGCTTCCCGGACTGTGCCCCACGCGTATCTGGTGTGGATGAGGACGCTGATAATAGTATGCAGAATGCTGCTGGGTACTCAAATATCCAGACAGTTGATGAGGCGGCGATAGTTGTTCGAATGTCTGGTGATGGTGCATAGATGAGTATTGAAGTTCTGTATTCAGATCTGGCGAATTTAACACTGTGCTAGCTGGTGTCACATTCGGACTGCGAGCACGCATTTCCCACACGTAACGTTCTTGTGATGCTGGCGTGCCAGCGCTGTCACCGCCAAAGGTCATGTGCAGCTCCGCATTTCGCCCACCGGCTGCATGATTAACATTGGCGTCCATGGATTCGTTGCTACTGTCGCTGCAGGAGTTCATGCTGAGCGATTATGTACACTGGGCGATTATGTTGACTGGATGCGACTACACTATGTAAGTCAGCTCCGGCTACTTTTCAGCAGCCAGTGATTATTTTAACTGCCGCTGACATGCTGCGTTTTGAGTATAGTACCTTAAAGGATGAAAGGAACAATCCATTATTACAACAATCCACATTTAGACAATGGCATAACAGGCAGAAGAATGCGTGCAGAGTGTGTACAGTCGGAAGACTCGGTTTTTTGGGGTTTTTTATCGTAAAAAAGTAGAGTTCTAAGGTGAAACTTTACAGTTTATTAAAATTTTGGTGTTTGCACCTATTTTGTCTTGTCACATTGGTACTTTTTCGAAAGAATATTATTCTTATTCATTTCAAGAGTCCCTTTGAAAATGGACAAAAAAAAGGGTACAATGGTTTTGTAAAATGTATGTAACTTGGCAGACTCCATTAAGTAAATATATATATTCTCAATCAGTATCAACAGCCGAATCAATTTAGCCATATGAATGCAACGATATTAGAGACTAAATGATTTAGAGACTTCGAACTTGGTATGTACTACATACTATGTAGATTCCTGGATACCGGACGCAAATCAAGTTTGTTTTAAAATTTTGATCGGACCACTGTATAACTATCTGCCATAGGAATGATCAGTCAAAAATTAAGTTTTAGTACACAAAAATGTACTTAATTTATCTCAACTAATCTGACAAAATATGCATCTGGCGAAGCCTCCTTCTTTTTTAATTATTTCCGCTATATACATACATATGTACATACAGCCATGCTCATATAATTGGCACAAATAAAATAAACAAATAAAAGATGATTTTTTTTATTAAATAGTAATAGTAAGGTACAAAAGTTTAATGACATTTTGTAGCCTATTATGTTAGCTTATTAATAAAGAAAACAAATTTCAATTGAGATCTGTTATGTAAAAAAAATTAAACAATTCAACGGAAAACTCAAAACTTGCCTGCTCATATAATTGGCACATTTTCAAACAAATAAATTTCACAAATTAACGGATGATGTTTTCGAAAGGAAAATAATACTCGGCTTTAGTATTTGGTACTATATCCACAATTATCAATAGCTGCTTGACATCTTCGACTCATACTTAATGCCAGCTTTTGCCAAGTATCCCTTGGGGTCGAATACCAAGCTTGTTGCGCTCCAGTCCACAAATCATCCAAAGTTTTAAATTTTTTTTTGGAAACGGCCACTTTCACATTGTTCCTAAGGATCTCAATAGGATTTAAGTCTGGGCTTTTGGATGGAGAGTCCATAACCCGAACCTTTTCTTTGTGCAATCCCTTCATAAATATGCTTAGGGTCATTGTCGGGCATAAAAGTCCACTTCACAGGCATAATCTCAAATGCATAAGATTGCATTGAGTTCTTTAAAATGTCAAAATATTGAAATCGATCCAAATTATCATTAACCTAGGCGAGCAGGCCCACACCGTGCCAAGCAAATGCAGCCCAACACAGTATTCGACTTAAAAATGCTTGATGGTTTTGGTTGGGCATCTTGTATATAAAGCCTGGCTTTTTGGGCGACTCAAAAATAGTTTTCCATCAAGTCCCATCTAATTTATTTTGTTTTCATCATTCCACAACAATTTTTTTCCAAAATGGTGTATCTTTGCCCTTGTAGGCCTTTGCAAAGCATAATCGTCTCTTTATGTTCAGCTTTGACAGAAGCGGTACTCTTCTGCTGATGGGCCCAAAGAGCAATGCTTTGATTAATCTTCTGGGTACTAGATTTCTGGATAGGTTGAGACCATATTATTTATTGATTTCCACCATAATTGCACGAACCGACCTAAAATGGACACTGTTACTTTTCATACTATGATCCTGTCGATGCTGGAATCGGTCTTTTGAGGCTTTGGCTCCTGAACCTTGTTTTCATTTAAATATGAAGTACATCTTTGGGCTAATGCAAGTGTATTATTGACAATTTTCCTGAAACTTTTTATTATCTGAGCTATTTCAGCCGATTTCTTTATCGACTAACTTAGTTTATAAACAAGTCTACGTTTTTCAACAGTGCAAGTCTTTCCGCTGCCCATTTTTGCATAAATTAAATTGAGTTTAATGAAATTTAACGAAAATTAGATAAAAATATGAAAACCAAGTGCCCGTTACGAAAAAACCACGCCTCAAACTTTATGTGCCAATTCTGTGAGCACCCAAAAGTCACACTAGGCCAACGAAAATTAAATATAAAAAAACCCAATAAGGATATCGGAACAATTAACGGTTAAGCATATAGTACATGAACCCAATTATCAGTTGCATGCAAAATTGTAAAAGCAAGTGATGAACATTTTGAGAAATAGACGAATAGAATATACTTTTTTTTTTGTGCCAATTGTATGAGCATGGCTGTATGTGCAAAAAACACAAAAATTCTTTGCCTATATAAAACTCTTTGTCCTGACTGACTGACTGACTAACTGACACATCAACGTGTAGCCCAAACGGTTAAAGATATAAATAAGACGGCGTTTTGCGAGACTCGACCTGTAAGTTCATGAATTGCTTAGTATGGAAAACTTTTTTTTTTTAAAATGTCCCAACTAAATTTGCAGTTTGTGAATTTGGGACTGTTTCTTACATTATGACCAAAGTTGGTCAAAGTCGGATTACTATATAATATAGCTGTCATAGGAACAATCGAATGCAAATCAACCTTTAGAATAAAAAATTTTGTTGTTGTATGAGAGATCCTAACAAAATTCACAGATTACCTAATCTGGCAAAATTTTGAGTCTTTCGCCAAAAAAGCCTTTTCTCCGCCAAATCTGGCTTTTTCCCGCTAAATCTGACTTTATTTTTCGCCAAATCAATAAGTCAATCACTTTAAGCCAAAGTCGAATTGCAAGGAAAAACAATAAAACAGCGGTCAGCGGAAGTTAATTGTTTTCGTTATTTACAAAAAATTTTATATTATGTACATTTGTTTAGCCGGACAACTAAAGACCATCTTTTCAAATTTGCGATTGAAGCTAGATGAGGGTTGGCGAGCGAAGCGAGCAGGAGGCGGAGTCCCTAGTTACTTATATATTTTCTAAAAACTTTGTTTCATCATCTAAACCAATTTTTGCTATTAGGGCTATTTTAGATCTTTTTTTTTTAAATTAAAGAAAATGGCAATTCCAATGATATCTTATCATTGCTTTTGATACGTTGGCCCTTTATGGTGAAAATTAATGTCCTTAAGTACTATTAGTTAATATAAGGGATTAAGTCCGTAACCGTTAGCCGGAATCAACCGATAAAAATTGGTAACCGTAACTGAATCCGTATCCGAAACAAAACGTTTTTATTATACCAAAACAGAAAGACCTAAAATTATTAAAACTGAAATATTCGTTTAGTAAACGATTCATGCATAACGGTTAGTTTCTGTTAAATCATTGAATTAAATTTAGTTGATAATGTGCAATCATCGTATTTAAAACTATTTTGGATTCTTATACACTGCCGATCTGTTTGGTTGATCGGTGATACTGATTACTGATATTTTTTTTTTTTCGTAAATCGAGTTTATTTTATTATTTTTAGAATATTATTTGCAAAACGTATTTTTCTAATAGGAACTATTTAATTCTTAAGTAAACAAAACAAAAATGAGCGTTCTAATTTGAATAGTAAATTTTTAACATTTTGCTTTGTGAGTGAACCTCAAAAAAGGTAGCTTTTTATCCATCAACCATATAGACTCAAGGCTTAAAACTTAATATAGATCACAAATTTACTGAAAATGTTATGCATTGTTTGCTTAGTGCTAGTATTTTACGTGGCCGAAACCCAAAATTGTAATTTAACTGAAACCGTAACTGATTCGTTTCGGTTTCCGCTTTGGAATTGTTGAAAAAATTCATTCAAATTCATTCATTCAAATATGTGTATATTTGATTTTATTGACTGGCAAGCACTTTAGCCGTCACGAAACCAAATCGATTGAGATTGCCCCCAAAATAACCCCTTACTAACTTCAAACCAAATATTATTAAAGATAATAGATGAGATTAAAATGAAAGTTCATTGGAAAACAGTTCGGTAGATACTACACCATGCTGGGAACAATGCGAGAGTTGCAAGATGTGAGCTACTTACTCGAGACAGAGACGCAAGCCACTATATAAGAGCAATTTTCTGTCGTAAAAGAGTAAGAGTAAAAAAGTACTTGAAATCCGTTGGAACGTTTAAGCTAGATTTTACTCTGCGACGAAGTAAGTCAAATATTTTCTTCTCAAATGGCCGAATTGTTGTTTGAGGAAGGTTCGACACTATATGTATGAATAGAGGAACATACAGACGAGCAGGGCTTTATTAACACAGCTCCTAGTCCTAATTGACACGCACTGGCTTTTCGCATTTAGCGATCTAACTATAAAATTCTTTGTTAAATATATAAAATGTCACTTTATAGCAGTGAAGTCCTAAAAGCCCACTATAAAATATTTATTCCTATCCTACGTGATAGGGGAAAACACATTTTAGACACCACATACGGCTTTAAAGTCACCCACAGTCCGACAAAGTAACCGGCAAATTTTTTTTTTTTTTCACTTTGCTTGCCAATGTTCGACAAAGTACAAGGATCGTCTGGCATTGGGACAACGATTTTAAATTATATGACACAAAAAAATCATTTGCTCCTCGCATATGCATACACTGAGCTCCGTATAAATATATATGTGCCTATACATGTATACATACATACATGTGCGTGCGCTTGTATTAAGTACACTTTTGTACATGGTATTGGCATAGAGTATTGTTAAAAATCAATATATTTTCTTTGTGCTCGTTGTACGACGTTGTCAACAGCACCATTAGCAATCAAATTCAACCTGCCCGCCATGAATTAACAACTGAAGTAACAACAATAAAAGGAACAATAACAACAGCATAACAATGTGTATTACACTTTTTTGGGTGGCGTTCGCCTCCGACTGAGACTAAATTAGTATTATAGGTATTGCTGCACACGATTTCACCATTTCATCTTTAAATATTTTCACAAAAACTGTTGTATTAAACAATGTTTGCAAAGCCTACTAAAGGCATATTACCAATTAATACATTTTATTCACTTTCTATCTGGTAGTAAACTTATTAATAAGAGCTGTTGGAGACGTTCAGCACAAGTTCAATTGAACGGGTCATTGAAATGAGCTTCTGAGCTTGTTCAATGAGTTAAGAACGATAATTGCTCTGTTAAAGGGATTCCTGAATATGATTTATATAATATTTAATTTGGGTTTGCAATCAGCTGATTATAGATGCATCCAAAATTTTATTGCAAGCTTTCCCAAAATAGGAAGATAATCTAATTTTAATTAATTATTCGGTTTGCATTCGATTTTTTTTAAATCGACGACGTTATTACTATAATTCAATAACATAACAAGTAAATAAACCTGCTGACCCGATAGTGCCAAATGAAAGAAATTGTATTTTCTATGTATTTAATGGCCTATTTAGACTTAGACAGAAATTAATACGTTAAAAAAATTTACGGAATATTTGTATTTTTCCTACCGATACACATATCTCTGTGCTGTTATTCAGCACAGTTCATAAACAAAACAAAATTACGAAAACTAATTTAAAGACAATTTTCCATGTAAGTTGAAGAAAGACGTTCAATTTATTATAGATATACTGTAAGTTAGAGCTGGGACTTTGCGATTTTATTAAAAATCGATTCAGTACGATTTTTAAAAAGAGAAAATCGATTAAAAATCTATTTTTTGGTAATTGTTTACCATTCGCGGATAATTTAAAAAAAAAAAAAATACTTACAAAAAGAGGGCAATTTTTTATGAATTTAAGTGAACAAATTTTTAGTGGGTCTCTTCTACATTTTTTTAAAATGAATTTTGAAATTTTAATACAACATGAACTTTTTTCATGTTTATTTTGTGTTTTAGCGTAGTACGCTCTAGCTGAAAACATTTTGGACGCTCGAAATGTTCGATGTTTTGAGGTCGGGCCTTACAGAATTCAGTGTGACAGCAAAATACCAAAAATCACTAAAAAGTTGAGAGATTGTTGGTCCTTTGCTGCTGTGGTCACACTGTTGCGTCAGCTGTTCACAACAAACAAGTAAATACAATTTCAAATAATCAAAGTGACAAAATGGACCAAATGGACTGGATCAGTGAAGTAGCAGCGACCAATACCATAATTTTCGGATGAACGGCCTCTGCAATACTTTCCCATGCACTTTTGATAAAAGTCGCATCAAAATGCTTTTTATCGGTTAAATCCCATATGATTGGCCTCTCTCTCACCTCTTCAATTAACCTTATTCGTTTTTCATTTTCGAAGACATCAATTCGGCTCTTATTTTGCTGCTTATTTTTTCCCGCCATTGTTGTTCATATATTTCGACTAGTCAAAACAACGATTCAATCGATGTTTTGAAAGGTCAAAATAAAGCTGCCATCTGTGGACCAAACAGTGATGTAAAACGCCAGAAAATATTCTGAGCTGCCCATATTTAGGTACAGCGTACATACGTTTAGAAATGGCCTTACAAAATAATTTCGAGCATGTTTGCAACCCTTTTTTTTATATGAAGTTTTGGCCTTGCAAAAATATTTTCGGCTAGAGCGTACTATGCTTTTGCACGGTTGTTTTGGGCTTTTCAGGGCTGCTTTCGAAAAGTTAAAACGTTTTCCAACACTGTATAATCCGTTACCAGTCACAAGTGGCATTTTCCTTTTTTAAAATAATTGATTTTTCTTAAAACAAAATCGATTTTTGTTCCACCAAAGAAAAATCGATCTAAATCGATTTAAAATCGATTTTGTTAAAATCGGTCCCAGCACTACAGGAAGGCGCGCATTTGGCATCTGCAAAGCTTTGGAAACACTTAAGTTATGTATTAATAATTATATATTTATATGACAATGACAAATTCCTTATTATAGTCGAAAAAGGTAAAGAAGAACGTAAAGGAACTGAGCCGAGTCCGAGCGCATGTTCAGTAGGCTGGTCAAAAAGATTTAGATAGTCGAGCTTTGTCTATTGCAATAGCTAATAGCGAAACATTATTATTGATTACGAATTTTATTTATTTATATTTTTATAATACTTAAATTAGTACCAATTTCAAATTTTAATTGGAATTCTATATAAAAATTTATAATTTTTGGAGTTTAAAATACATTAATGCTCAAATTAACACACCATCGAAAACTGTCGATAGCTATCGATGGTTTGAAAAATAATACCGTTGACTATCGGTGGGGCCGACTCTCGATAGCTCTCCACCTCTATGTTTCACTCGATGTTTCACCACCTCTATCGCGGCGCGGTCAGTTATAGAGGTCGAGAAACATCGATGTGTGTGTCCATCGATGATTTCGATGTTTTTAAAAAAAGCATCGAAGAAAACATCGATGTTTCTAAATAAAAATCCTTTACAATTGAAACAACAAAAATTAATAGTTTTTATTTTTAAAGTCCCTGTATTCGTTGATGAACAATAATTTGTCCACTACACTAGCAAAAAGTCTTGTCCTGCGATCTGTCCATAGATCTGTAGTTAATCCAACATATTCAACAGCGCACTTTGAGCTTTATTAGATCATATTCGTTGTGAAGAACTGCATCACGCAAATGGGTTGTGCTCGGCAACTTATAGCGTGAGTCCAATTCGTGTACAAGTTCAACAAATCCTTCATCACCAACACAACTAAAAGGTCTGACGTCTTTAGCTATCGCACCCTTCGTGCTGCTTTCGTCACTAGCGCGGACTGCCGTCAGCAGTGATCATATTCATGACTTTTTGATCAAGTTTTTGTTTTCTCATAGAGTTATTGCTATACATGAAAGAAGCTTGGGCTGTTAGTGACATAGTAACTTACTTTTCAGGTAATTCTCCATGCTGCCTTCGTTCTCCATGGCTTGAACCAACACCGCCAACTATAAATCCTAAATTTCAACAAAGATTTTAATTATAATGCGAACAAATTTAAAAGTTCCGTTACTTATACGCCTGTCGTCGCCAAGTACGCATAAAAACATTCGATAGTGACTTAACAAACATCGATTGTTCCGATGTTTTGCAAACATCGATGACATCGATGTTTCACTCGATGTTTCTCGACCTCTAGTCAGTTATAGAAGAAAAAACAACACCAAGCGAGGTGGACGTGTATGAATGAAGACCGCGACTGTTGCGCGCGCTTGAAGTGTGTGTTTTTTTTGTGCTTGTGCTTAAGCAACTCGACGCGCGAGTTTGTTTATGAATTGTTTGTTGACTACCAAAATGCAATCAAACGCAATTAAGAAAAAGTGAGTTAACTTGATAACTCAATAATCTTAATTCTGTAAGCGTATGCAAAAGTCAATAAGCTCCATTTGACCAAAACGACGAAGTGAATTTGTAGATTTATATGAAGATGCAAACCGCCTTTTGATCTGAGTTTTCGCGTCAGTCTCTAACTTAATTAGTGTCTGTTACTGTTTTGACTTGGTATCTAAGGGATACAGATACACATGTCATCACTGCAGGGTGTGTTCTAACGTATGCGTTCTTGTTTGTGTGGGCTGTGAACCTGCGCTAAAAATCAATAAAGCACGCGCGTGCAAAAGTCAAGTAATAAAGAGTCAGAAAGTCCTGTTCCTGTCTTAATCGTCGACTTGAATATTTACAAAAATTAAATATATAAACATGTTAACATAAATACATATGAATTTGTATGCTTGCGTGCTTATTTGGTACTACTGCCCATCTCTTTCGCTCTTCGCTCAACAGTGCATTTTATAGATATTGTACATACATATGTGCGTGTTTGCTGTTGCAGCGCCAATAAGGACGCCAACTAGAACAAGCACCAACGAAGCAAAGTTGCCAATTATGCGCGACGTTGTGTGCAATTGCAGGTAATTTCACATATGCTCGTAATTGTTGAAAAATTATTGCATTCAGTGCATCACAGTGCAACAACAACAACAAAATCCGTTGAATAAAGTAAAGCACTGTTAAATACGCGTGCTTACTTAGTCAATCATAGCCAAAGCGTCCACAACACTAATGCTGTTGTTATAGTATAAGTGTATAAGTGGCACCTTTTGTTATTGTTGTTGTCATTTGCAAGCGACGCAGTTTTAAACACACCTTGGCAAAGTCAACGAACAAGAAACGAAGGCTGCTTGACTGATTTTTGCAGCAAACGAAACATCCAACGACTGTTGTCATTTGCCTTAAAATAATTAAGTTTTCTTCGTCTCACATTAACAGAAACATTTTTTATTATGTAAACATACTCAATATTCTTATTTTCTAATAAAGCCTTTATAATTTAAGGCCCAAAAAATGTTTAAATCATGTGCCTTACTGTTACTAAAAAAATGTTTTTTGTTTAATTTAAATACATATATTTTGTAACTTTCGTTACACTATCGGAGGGTATAGTAGGTGTTTGCATGTTTTTGTAACATGCAAAAGGCGTGACAGTCCCCTGAAAATGTGTATATTCTTGATCAAAAGCCGAGACGTCTCACAGTTTTGTAAAAAAGCCTAAATCGTGCCATAATTCAGTGAAGCTCTGTAGCAAAAAAAATTGTGATGCCATCTTGTTAAGGGCATTAAAGTTATACAAAATAAAAATAAAAGTTTAAAATATCTAGGGGAATATTTATTCTTTAAAATAAAAAAATAAAAAATCTTTACCTATTTTTTCGAAAAAAATTTTTGTTTTCGAAACATGGGAAGTTAAAAACTGCCAAAATTTTGTTTAAAATAATTTATATGTAAAACTTAATATTATTCGTCACAAAATTGGATATCAGAAATTTTGTGGCCTGAAAATGTTTTCGTCACTAGACTTTTACCTCGTAAAGATGTTTTTTTTTATGGGATATCAGAAATCCGCTGAAAAGAACTGCATTTAACTTTTGTTGATATCTGTAATAGTTTGCAAGTTATTCGATCTTAAAATTTAACCCTACCCTTGCACGAAATAAGCTGTGAGCCACTGTATTTAAAATTATTATATTAAGTTTATTGACGTTGATCACCGCTCAAATTTTCTTACGATTTATTAAAATCGGTTCCCAAGTTACACCATATGAAATTAAATGAGAAACTATTACAATGCTATGTAAATCAGGCATTCACTTACCATAATTGGTATTTACACACACATACATACAGTTTGTCAACTAATTGTTTGCAAAGCCTTAAAAATGTAATATTTCGACTTTAAATAAGAAAATAATAGCTTATTATATATATTTGGAAAGGTCATTTAATTTTCGTTCAAATGATGCAAAAATTTCCTTAACCCATTAAGTACCCATTAAAATATTCGAATTTTAAAAAAGGTCTACTTTTTCAACTTTTTTCCTCGATTTTTTCCAAAAAATGTTGGGATGCAAAAAAATTCTGGAAACAATTCTAAGAGTAGCTGCAAAAAAAAATTTTCAAAAATATTTTTGCTAGTATTTTTTAGAATTTTTTGAAAACTGAAAAAAAGGCACTTTTTGCATGAAAATGAGGAAAAATGGGTTAAAATGGTCATTTTTAGGATTTTCAAACAATTTTAAAAAATACTAGCAAAAATATTTTTGAAAATTTTTTTTTGCAGCTACTCTTAGAATTGTTTCCGAATTTTTTTGCATCCCAACATTTTTTGGAAAAAATCGAGGAAAAAAGTTGAAAAAGTAGACCTTTTTTAAAATTCGAATATTTTAATGGGTACTTAATGTGTTAAGGAAATTTTTGCATCATTTGAACGAAAATTAAATGACCTTTCCAAATATATATAATAAGCTATTATTTTCTTATTTAAAGTCGAAATATTACATTTTTAAGGCTTTGCAAACAATTACTTGACAAACTGTATGTACATATATGTACATTAGAAAGGGTCAATTTTTTCGATTTCAAGCGGTTGTCAAATTCGTAATCTACGACGAATTCTAAGAAGATTTGCCCAAGAAACCATGGGTCTAAAGTCAAAATCGAGCTTCCGATTTTTAACGAGAAATTATGATAATTTTTGACTTTTCATACGATTTCCCATATTTCACGCTAAACATCGGAAGCTCGATTTTGACTTTAGACCCATGGTTTCTTGGGCAAATCTTCTTAGAATTCGTCGTAGATTACGATTTTGATAACCGCTTGAAATAGAAAAAAATTTATTTTTGCTCCATACAAATTGACCCACTCTAATGTACATACATACACATCAATGAACTAGTAATTTTGCATTCGGCACGTCGAAGATTTGATACCCTTGCAGAGCCCTGTACTCAAATTTTAACTGCTTGTTCCCATGACAGGTATATGATGTAGTTAACTGATTTCAACCAAATTTGGTCAGAATGTACAAGACAATAGCAAATATAGAAATTGGTTGAGATACATATCTTTAGAAACAAAAATATGTCTGTATGAACACCTATGTAGATCGAAGGGACTTTAATCGTTACAGACACAAACATAGTATTATAGATATATATATGCTATGCAGTTAAATTTTGTTAGAGATAGAAAAGATATTTTAAGGGTTGAGTCTTAAATAGTTGCACATACGATACATACTACTTAATTTTCGAATGTGTCCACACAATTTCACTATCGATTAATATGCTCCACAGTCAAGCTGGCTAGATAATAGTTATCAGATAACGGTTATCGTATGACTGTTAGCTCACATACATATTCCAATGGGGTTATATCTAATCAGAGTAGCCTCATCGACTGAGTCATAGTTATTGCAATAGGCGTAGCCAAGTGCAAAGTGATCGTAAATTCATTTGATTTGAATAAGCTTTACTGGATATGACTAGTATGTAAATTGCAAGTCGTTTTACCAAATTATTGTCCAGTCCAGTGATCAAGTATCTGTTGCTTTTTGTTTTTTCTTTCACATGCATGAGTATGTGTGTGTATAGAAGCATCGAAAAGTTGATAAACCAGTTTGTGACTTGTCTGAGTTAAGTGGAATCAAAACAGTTAAGAAACAATGGGGAGGGGGACTTTGTTCGGGTGGTAATCGTAACAGTAGCAGTCAGGGCTTTACGCTGCGCAATTTTGATAGTTGACGCATAGGAATAATTGCCTTTTGAACAAATTTGATAAGAAGGTCATTCACTTTAAGAGACGCCTTATCCTTTAAATATTGTTCCTGACATGCTAAAATTATGTTAAAATGCTAAAATTAATCATTGTTTCATTTTAAACAGCAACAAGGCAGACTGAATGGAGATCAATGTCGTTTATAGGTAGAGGTGGGCGGAGGCCGTGTCGACCCTAGCGACCCGTTGATCTTTTATAAAATAGTCGGGCTTAAGCCTAATACTCTTATTTCGATTCTGACCGGGCTCGTGCTTAACTTTAAGGCAAGACAGTACGACCACATAAAATTAAC
This sequence comes from Drosophila subquinaria, assembly GCA_037043405.1. NCBI lineage: Eukaryota > Metazoa > Arthropoda > Insecta > Diptera > Drosophilidae > Drosophila > Drosophila subquinaria. Next base: position 11,008 of record JBAMBL010002908.1, on the reverse strand, counting down.
GAACTATAAACAAAAGATCACAAAATATGACTGCTCGTCGTATAATTTTAAATTTTTGCAAGCGGGTATTGTTATTTTAAGTAATTTAATGTGCAACAATTTCCATTTTTGCCCAAAAAAAATGTACTAATTATAAACACAACATTACTCGTTCTGTAAAATTTGGGTCGGGTCGGGCTCGGGCATTACAAAAAAAGTGTCTAAAAGTGTAAAAACTTTACGGAACTTTTTTTCATTTTTAACTTTCAAAAGACAATAATATTTGAAATTTTTAGTGGCCTTCCGAAAATGAGATGAAAAGTCAGTCCACTTGTTTGTTTGTTTGTTTGGATCAAATCGTTGATTTAGCTTAAAAGTCTGAATGAGGACTTGTTCCCGCTCAAAAATCTAGAAACGTTTGTTCTACGACTTTTTCAAAAAATCGCTAGCTTAGCGGGAAATCGCTAAAAACCGCTAAAGCATCCACACGATAAAAGTTACAGATGTGATCTATATATCGTTGAAAAGGTATTTCAAAGGGCTCTTAGGCATACCTTCAAAGTTTTTTTTTTAAGTATAAAGGTAAACAGCTACAGGTGAAAAAGGGTATTTTTTTTTCATACTTTGGCGATTTAAGAAAATTCTACACATCAAATCGCTTTCAAATATGTTATATGTTATAGGCAATTTTATTCCGCGTTTTTTGACATACTACTGCGGGCAAAAAGTATCGGGAATTTTAAATTTAAAAAATTTTGGGATTCCAATTGGAACAAATGTTTGTACTTTTAGGTTGGCACTACTATCACTAACATCTGTGCAAAATTATACGTTAAAATATTCATTAGTGTTTAAGCTACGATTAGTTTTGTACGACGCCAAAAGTGCAATTGGCGATTTTGGTTGAATCTCCTCAATCGACTCGAAACGGTGTCCTCGGAGTGGTCTTTTGAGCTTAGAAAATAGCCAGAGGTCACACGAAGATAAATCAGGCGAAAAAGGTAGCTGTGGGAAAATTTTGGTCGAGTTTTTGGCAAAATGGTCACGAAGAACAGGGGCAGTATGAGAGGGCGCATTATCGTGTTGCAAGAACCATGAGTTGTCAGCCCATAGTTCTGGCGTCTTTTTACGCATAGCTTCGCGCAAACGACGCAAATCTCTCAAACAATATTCCTTGTTGACAGTTTGGTCGGTCGGAAGGAATTTATAATGAACTACAACACGATAATCCAAATAAACTGTCAACATGACCTTGATTTTTGAGCAAATTTGACGCGATTTTTTCGGTCTCGGCTCACCTTTAGCCGATATTCGCTCGATTGATCGGTAATTTCCATGTCGTAAGCGTAGATCCAAGTCTCATCGCCCGTAATAATGCGTTTTATCTTGTCCTGGTAGTCAGAAAACATTGTTTCACTCACTTCTACGCGGGGCTTTTTTCGATGAAATTGACCGTTTTTTGGCACCAAAATCGCCAAATGCACATTTGGCGTCGTACCAAACTAATCGTAGCTTAAACACTAATGAATATTTTAACGTATAATTTTGCACAGATGTTAATGATAGTAGTGCCAACCTAAAAGTACAAACATTTGTTCCAATTGGAATCCCAAAATTTTTTAAATTTAAAATTCCCGATACTTTTTGCCCACAGTAGTATAACACATATCTGTCAAAATTTATTCGGAAATAAACTGCTTGCAAGTGGTGAATTCTTTTGCGGCAGATAAATCATCACTTTATTATTGTGATTACAGCAAGATCGAAAAAATCGCTAGCTTAGCGGGAAATCGCTAAGCCCCGCTAAAACCCGCTAAAACCCGCTAAAATTTAAGTACCCCACAGCATCCAAACCATAGAAGCTACAGATATGATCTATATATCGTTGGAATGATATTTTGAAGGGCTTTTTTAACACAGGTAAACAGCTACAGGTGAAATAAGGTATTTTTCCCCACATTTTGGCGGTTTTTGAGAAAACGGCGCTAACGATTTTTTTAGTTTTCAATATTTTGTAGTGTGTAAAGTTTCGCGTTTTTTGATATATGTATAACACAAAAAATTGTATGGGCGGGTTTGGAAGATATAACCTATTAACTGAATATATACGTTTTTCTTTGAATTGGAATACGACAGCAGCAACAAAGTGTCATAGCAGCCAGAGTTTTAGAGTGCTGATAGCTTTAGCGATTGGCATGTGTGTTCGTAAAAGGATCCAGTGTTGCCAGACAGTTTTTTTTTTGCTTGTAAGAATGCAACGCACTTTGACTTAATGTGTTTTTATTCTCATGATTATCGAGGCCATGGTACTGACGTAGAATCCTACCAACACTAAACACCTTTTGACATAGTTATAAATCGCAAATTTCTGATAACTTATCCAAAATTTCTGATATCTTCCAAAAAAAACCTCTACGAGGTAAAAGTCTAGTGACGAAAACATTTCCATGCCCCAAAATTTCTGAAATCGAATTTTGTGACGAAATTTATTATATATAAAACTTTATACATATGTCAAAAAAAACTGAATACATATATGCATAGCTAAAAAAAAAATGGCATTCGGCACAGCGCAAAAAGTTATATTTAGGTGCAAAATAGAGGATCCTTTTTGCGCGAAGTGCGGAGTGCCATTTTTTTTTTAGCTATGCATATATTCATTTTTTTTTTGACATATGTAATAAGTTTTTATATATAATAAACTTAAAAAATTACGTCAGAAAATTGGATATCAGAAATTTTGGGGCATTGTTTACACGCTTGCCAATTCCTCAGTTAAACCTTTACATTGATTTTAGGAGCTCACAACGATTTTTAAATTGTATGGGGTGCAAAAACTGCAATAATAATAGCAAAAATATTTATAATGAGTGCACAATGGCTATACCCTAAACTTGGAAATTGTTTAGCCCTCTAAATTGTGTCAGCAGCAACACACAAATCATATTTTGTATTTTTTTTTTATATATTTTTTAAATGAAAAATAAAAAACACTAATGATACTCAATATACCAATTTGTATCTGTTAAAGTGTTAATTTATTCGACCATAGGCAAAACGTACGAGGCCTAGGAACCGTTTGAATAATACAAAACTTTCCTTAACCCATTAAGTACCCATATCGAAACTTTTTTTCCTCGGTCTCCAACAAAAAATTTTTGGACGCAAAAAAAATTCTTCATACAATTCTAATAGTGACTGCAAAAAAAATGTCCAAAAATATCTTCGCGAAGAGATTTTTGAAAAGATTTGAGACGTTTTGAGAAAGCCCCCAAGTCACGAAGGATGCAATGTGATGGTTTGAGGATGATTTACTTGGTCGAATGTTGGGCCTCGATCTAAAATATATGGTATTATGAGGGAGGAAGACTATTTTAGTATTTTTCAGACCCAACTTCCTGATTTTCTTGAAAAGTGTGCTGGCACCGAGGCCGATATAGCGTTTCAGCAAGATGGGGATCCCCAGCACACATCATAAATCGATAAGGAATGGCTAGGTAAACAACATTTTAAATTGATGGAGTAACCAGAAGTACGTCCCGACCTCAATCCGATTATATACCGATCACTCCCATAAAGCTAGGAAGAGATTTGGAAGCGTGTGCAGCAGGAACTTGGTAGAACGTTTGCTTAACTGCATGGACATTTTTTTTTTAAAAATAAGAACCTTTGGACTTAAACTTTAAAAAAAATCGGTTTTTCAAATTTCACCTAAAAGTGCATAAATGAGTAAATGTCAGTTTTTTTGGTATTTGTTTTTCTACTCATGAAATATTTTTATTCTGTTACATATTTTTACGCTAAGCTGTTGAGAATTAATTAGATTTGAAGAGAAAAAAAGATTTGTTGGCCTTGCTTCACTAGTTTAGTTTTTGTGCGCAATTAAATTAAAGGTTTGTTAACATGTACTCACTTTTGCTCCCCTCTGTCTACTATATTTATATCAATACAATTGTACGAAATTGATAAACCAAGGCAATCAAACCATATGATAAACATTAAATAATGAGAGTCGTTTTAGGGCAATAGATTTGATTCTTCAGTACAAGAGCTTTTTTTTTGTATTTATTGCTTCTAGAATACATATTAATATTCTTCATTAGTGATGTAAATCCAATAAGTGATGCAAACTCAGATCTGAATTCATGCCTGAGCTTAGGCAGTCTTGATTTATTTTTTTACTTGTTTACTTAAATTAATAATTATTTACAATTCTACATTTTTGAGGGCTTGCTTCTGCTGGCGATCTCGACAACACAGCAGCTGAAAAAGTACAAATATACCGGTTAAAATATGTTTAACACTATAAAATAACCCATTAAACCAATAATGTTGATGCCTACGACACCCCGCAGATCCTTGCACGCCTCCCAAGAGCTTGTAGAAAAGTTATTAAAATTTTTTTATTATATAATCTTAATATACATTTTTGGTTATTATTTTTATAATATTATAGTTGCTTTCACCAACACAATAAATATATATCATTTTTAAACAAACTTACATAATACTTTAATGAAATCAATGACATTTGCTTCACAATTTATACTTTTTTTACTGTTCTTGCATGAGCATGATCATAGTTATTAGAAAGAGAGTAACATGCTTTCAATACATGACGCTCTCCGAAACGCTTTCATTTTTCGACCAATTTGTCAGCTGCTGCCCCCGCTTCCCATCAGGTCTGAGCTGGTTGCGATCGCTCCAAAGAGAACAAAGAGAGAAAAGGAAGTCAGCTTTCCATATGTAGAGACTATTGTTGCTGTTGTATCATTGTTGCTGTTGTTGATTTCATAACATTTCGTGCTTATCGAAGTATGTACATATAGTATGTCTATTTGTATCGTCACAGATGCTCAATTTCAAGACAATGTCACTGCCAGCAACAGCGCAAAGAGTCAAACCATCAGATATGTATATATATGTACATACATAGTCACTTGTTCATGAAGTTGGCTTGCTCGAAGATAATGGTTTTATTTGTGCACGCTGGTATGACTAGCATGAGATGGAAAGTCGCATCAGATGCCAAAACTAATGAATTTCATTATGGAAAACTTGCTTTGTATATTTGGCGTTGCCGTTGTCAGCTTATCAATTGCGACAGCCGTCGCGTCGTCTGAGAACTGCATACAAATGCAGCGAAATGCAGATTTTATTGTTGCTGTTGATGTTTGTTGAAAGACAATGCCAGTGTATTCTATACGTATTTGCTATACTATTGTAATGTTTGGTACACAGTTTTGGCCTCTTGTACAAAGTTGTTGCACTGAAACGTCCAATACCATTGCGGTGCGTCTGATTCAGATTAGGATAAGAAAAAAAAATATTACAAAAATTTTATATATTTTCTCATATCGCTCAACTATTTCTGACTTCAAATTAAAGTTATCAAAAAATAATTCAGTTTGAAATCATTTAATTAAGTTTTTTTAAATTTTTTACAATATTTGAATTTAACCAATTTGTTATTCATTACTAACAAATTTTATTCGTTTAAGAAATTTTTTAAGGGAGAAGTGGGGAAGCTCAGAAGCGTAAAAAAAAGGTATTATTTTTTCATAAATGTTAAGTTAAAGCATTGTATAAAAACTCTGTATAATTTATTTTGTAAAATCACTGCGGACGGCAGTCCGCGCTAGTGACGAAAGCAGCACGAAGGGTGCGAAGGCGACTAGCATATATACACAGGAAGAATGGAAAATTTGCTATGACCGTCCGATCAGGTCAAATTATATACCGATCGAAAGGTATTAATTTAACTTACAAATGTGCATACTAAGACTTTTGGAAATTCACCTGGCTCGTGAGATAAACAGGTGTAAGTGGGAAAGCAAAAATTTTAATGATTGGAGCTAATGGGGCCGTTGGAGCCTTTCTGAATTTTTTTTAATTTTTTGCTATTCTTATCATAAAAAAAGCGTCGAATGACACCTTAATCAATAAAATCCGACCACTGGCTCAAAAGATAAATAATTTGGAAATTTTTAGTGCCCTTCCGAAAATGAGATGAAAAGTCAGTTTGTCTGTTTGTTTGTTTGTATCAAAGCGTTGATTTGAATGAGAAGTTTTTCCCGATCAAAAATCTCGAAACTTTTGTTCTACGACTTTTTCGAAAAATCGCTAGTTTAGCGGGAAATCGCTAAAACCCTATAGTATCCAAACCATAGAAGCTACAGATATGATTTTTATGTCGTTAGAAAGGTATTTTAAAGGGCTCTTAAGCATACCTTCACTTTTTTTCTAAAGTACATAGGTAAAAAGCTACAGGTGAAATAAGGTAATTTTTTTCCACATTTTGGCGGTTTTCGAGAAAACGCCGCTAACGATTTTTTTTAATTTGCAATATGTTTGAGCTTGTAAAATTTCGCGTTTTTTGATATATCATACATAAATTTTTTTTGATTGGTTTGGAAGATATTACCAGTTTTCTAAATATGTGAACTGAAATATATAAACAGCAACTGAGTGTCGTAGCAGCCATATATAAACAGCAGCAAAGTGGCATAGCAGCCAGAGTTTGAGAGTGCTGATAGCTTTTGCGCTGGGCATGTGTGCTTGTAAAGGGGACCAGTGTTGCCAGACAGTTTGTTTTAGCTTGTACAAACAATAAACAAAGTTGACAAAGCTATACTGTCAAAAAATATTGCAATTTCAAAATTTCTGATGTCTTATTCAAAAATTTCTGATATCCCATAAAAAACCTCTTTACGAGGTAAAAGTCTAGTGACGAAAACATTTTCATGCCCCAAAATTTCTGATATCCAATTTTGTGACGAATAATATTAAGTTTTACACATAAATTATTTTAAACAAAATTTTTGCATTCGGCACTGCGCAAAACAGTGAGTTTTATTTAGTATTAGAATTGAAACATTTTAGCGCAATGTGCCGGGTGCCAAAATTTTGTTTAAAATAATTTATGTGTAAAACTTAATATTATTCGTCACAAAATTGGATATCAGAAATTTTGGGGCATGAAAATGTTTTCGTCACTAGACTTTTACCTCGTAAAGAGATTTTTTTTATGGGATAAACTTAATTACCGTAAAAAATAAATAATTTAAAATAAACCTTTTCTTACGCTTCTGAGTGCATCTAGCCTCTTAAATTAAATTGATCGGATCGCGAACCGATTCTAATTCTTTATGTTAAGAGCTTACAGCATTGGGAATTAATATTGAAAGTGAATTGTTAAATACAAGGAAAAAATTATTTTTTTTTAAATTAAGCTATAATTACTGGTCAATTAAGATATTTCTCCAATAGTTAATAATGCGGCAGTGGTATAAATATATTTGCAGTGAGCAAATGGCAGAGCTCTACATTAGAGTCGTAGAATATGACTGTGTTGTTGCCGACCACTGGTCTAAACGCAATCGGAACAGCTCTACACTCTAAGGAAAAAACTCTATATTGTAAACAAAACTTTACCAAGTTCTTTGTCAATGCTGAAAATATCCACCTTTCAGATGAATGCATGTATGTACCTTAGAAGATTATCTTAGCAGTTTCTGCAGACAACAGACCAATATAGGAAACAAAACAAGAACAATAATGAATTGCAAAGATAGAGACTTTATTGGGCAACACGTAAATATTTACTTTTGGTGATTTCAGTTAAAATCTTTATAAATTGGTGAAAACTTCTTAAGATTTTACATGATTTAGCATCATTAGCATCATCACTTGCTCGTCATTTGCATTTCCATTGCTCAATAATCGAAAAAACAGCAACAACAAGGGCTCTGGCTTTAAGTAAATAATGTCAGCTAACTATACTGTGCATCGAAAACAATACAACAACTTATCCTATATCGCTTATACAACGCGAACGCAACAAACGTGAGAGCGGCCAGTGCAAAAATTAGCATAGCTTACATTTTACTCTTAACATTTAATGAGTCTGCCCCCTTTCCGGATCGAACCCCACCCAAGTCACCTTGTCGTTATATTGCGTAATTGTTGCTAAGCCGTCAATTTAATTGTCGTTACTCATACTCATATTGTCTGTACATATGTAAATGTGTGTAAATGAATGCGAACCAAACAAGCATTACCGACTATCTAAAACAACTTACTAACTATGTTAAAAAACGTTACAAAACCTGCATGCTTCTGGAAAGTAAAAATATAAAAATCGTAATTTTGTTTATTAATAATAAATACCGGCAGATCCGGTTCGGCTCGAGCTTTTGGGCTACCCTAATCGGATCGTGAACCAAACCTATGAAATAATTACGGCTTTGAATAAATATAAAAAAAAATATTTGATATTTAAATCATAAAATTAGCTATATTATTTAAAACATTTTCATTTTTTATTAAAAAAATAAATGGATTTGAAAAATAAGCAAAATTGAAAATAGGATTGTTTTGTATTAAATTTAACCAAGGTTCAAAGCGAAACTAAGGTTCAGCGGGTATATAAACCATTTCACGAACCGAACCTAAGTCCTGCTCTATGATTCGAACCACTAAACGAACATATACTTTTCATATCGTTTGATAACAATATTAATATAAAAATAAGTCAGTGCTAATATCATTTACACATCTCTTTTATCGATATGTTTATCAAGCTTAATTTCACATGCCTATAAAAAACGTAAATATGGAAAAAGACAATGTGTTGCTGAAAAACTAGTAAAAAAAAAAACCCAAGGCGCAATGCAAAGAGACAAAAAGAAAAAAATATTAAATACAAAAATTGTATGTAGTAAAATCGGGTCATGCCAAGCTTTTTGAAAATTCGACCTGTTCTTAAAGATTTATTTCGTTTCAAATGCAATTTAGAAAATTAAGATTAAAGTGTTCTTCACAAAGATATGGGCCGAAATTCGTGTCAAACTGTTAGCGAAATTATTGTGAAAGAACAAAACGAATACAAGTCAACGCGCGAGCCTGGTCGAGCATTTCTTACTCATTGCAGCTCTCAGATACACAGACAAAACAATCGGACAGACGGACAGGCTAATTCGACTTGAAACTGATTAACGGTCCTCTCAATCTCTACGTCTGATGACGGATGCAATTACAGCCACTTCCCCAATGTGTTTGCAATAGTTAGGGTGTTAATATCCGCATTTGAAGATGGAAAAGAAGATGCAAAGGAAAAGCAGGAAATGACTTAGGCCAGTGTTCAGTCGATGATCATATTGTAATCGTTGTTGTATGAAGACCCCTGCCTGTATTATGATGCCAACATTCTCTAGTTGCATGTTGCTAACAAGTACTTCGACGTATTTAAGTACTCTCTTTTGAGTTTACCCGTTCATTTAATCGAGGCGGTCAATTATTTAATTATAATAAATTATGATACATCACAATATTCGTCATTATGTCACAAAGGTAATCCGATTGCCAGCATGTTAGATACAATTTTCTTTTGTTACCAATTTTACAATGCCGAGAAAACGTTTTGGAAAGTAGCCCAGGCTCGCCCGTTGCTTAAGTAGTGCAATTAGCGAATGCCAAAAGTAAAAGTGTGTAAACTTGAGCCGGGGGAATGGAAATTGAAATGAAAATAAAAAGTTGGGGAGCGTTAGAGGCGACTAGCTGAAGGGATTGACTTGGACATGCAACATGAGGGGGTTAAATATGTTTTTGTATTTCGATTGTGTGTGTGGCTGCAAATTGGGAATTGGTACTGCTCCATGAATAGCTAGCGTATCCAATTGGCAATTTGGTCGACTCTCTTTTCGCCTTTGGATAACGTGACCAGAGCGATGATGCGAATACTCAAATATATGTTCATACATATGTATCTTCGTCGAAATCACAAAATAGTTGGCATTTAGCTTGCGTGCACATCAATTACATACATATTACTAAATGTCCGAGTCAATAGTCCCATTAAAAAGTATCTCATAAAGTTCGAGCAACAGCTAAATAAGTGCTTCGACGTCACCTTGAGAACCGAAGTGATTCTCATAATTTGTTGCTGGCGCCAGCGTCTGCCCTCAGCTTTCAACTTAGACTCCGGCTTTAGTCTCGGTTTATAGCCGTGACAACAGTTGGCTAACCTTCAATCTCACGTTCAGCTTGCTGACAGTTGATGCGGTGACTGCTGACCGCCAATGACGTCAATGTCTTTGTTTTGTCTCTTTACGTGATGTATACCTAATCTGAGCGCCAAGCCATGTAACTACTCGACCGTCGCGTGTGTATAAAGTATATTTTGTTTGTTTATAGCGATAATTAAAACAAAGGCTACAAGCAACCAAAATATTGGATTCGGCTTGGTTTGGTGGCTCGCGCCAAAGAGCAAGATAAAGATCCAGTTTGTGGCGAACCTGCTCTAGCACTCCTTAGCCTAAGTTTTTGGTTAAATTTTAAAAAAATTTTCTTATCGTTTAATTTTTGTAAATATGAGGCCTTAGATTTAAACTAGTGGTGGGCACGAAATCTAAAATTGGGAGCACAAAAATATCAGTTACAACAACATCAACATCGAGTCTTTTGTGCCACTTCACGGAGCCGAATAGTCAGAAAAATAGTTGGGAGCAGTCGCTGCTCCCAGAGCCACTGCGTGCCCACCGCTGATTTAAACTGATAATTCTTATATTGTGAAAAAGTTTAGCATACGCAATTTTGTGTTGCCCATGTTTCTTGCTACCAGGTGTTGGTTACAGTTCAGGGTAAACAAAAAAAAAGCTGCTTCCCGCCTTTTACGGTTTGACCTGTGGGTTGATTAACAAATATTGGCTAGGGTATACCAAAGTCGATGCGACCTCATATCATTTGCGATGCTTCGAGGGTTCGTGGATAGGTGGCATTACAAATATGGCAATCAAAAAATTGCATAACATGCAGGCGTCTTTGTTGTTGTCCACGTCGAAGCTTAAGTACTTAACAAATTTCTTTTCAAAATATTTGGCAAATGTTATAAGAGAAATGTGGAAGACGGTGCTGTTAAAGTCGTCATTATTGATATCATCATCTGTGTAAGTATCATTTTCATATTCTTACTTGACCATTTTCAGTTTGATGTTTCACTTTACTCATTTGTCACATTTGGTGAACAGTA